>CAEFZY010046427.1:0-19992 GCA_903066815.1 Brachyrhaphis roseni
GCGGTTGTGACGTCAGAGCCTTACGTGCAAACAGCCCATACATAGTAACACAGCACTAAACAGGGCTGGTTAAAAAACATACGGTAAAAGTCACTGAGAGGCATTAACTTGCGTCGTCCTCGACACATATATTCCACCTGTCTCACTCTTACCTTTTCTGCTGGAGCGCCCCTGGCAGCATTAGGGAAAAAAATAAATAAATAAAAATTCTCAAATAAGCCACATCGTTGTATAAGCCGCAGGGTCGAAAGCCTGAGGCAAAAGTCGAGGCGTATAGTCCGGAAATTATGGTATTTATTTTTTTAAAACACAGACACAAATGTATTGAATTACATTTAATTTTTTATAACTCTGCACCAGTACAGCACACTTAAATACACCAAAGACTTCATAAGCTTGGTCAAACACCTCAAAACAACCATAATTTGTTCAGTTAGTGTAGTGGGTCCCAAAGATTTTCTGGGCCCCCTTTGGATTACAATAAATCCCCCCCCAAAAAAAGAAAAGAAAAGAAAAAATCAACTGGGCACACACATCGTTCAACCAGACATAAACCTATGCACATATTTTGTTTTCAAACTCCACTAAAGTTTATTTCACACTTCAGGTTGCAACAAAACACACTACAAACCATCTTTACAGTGAAACACTTTTGTGTAACTGTTTTTTTTTTTTCCTTTCATCCATACCGCTTCCTGTGCTTCCCCCCTGCAATGGCACTGCGCCCCTCTTAGGGGAACCACTTAGTTAGTGTAACAATTTACACTGACTGTGTAACTTATTTTCCAAAGTTAATGGAAAATAAATAATAAAGAACCTGACTAAAACAATAGGTTGACTACCTTGGTCAAACATGTAAAATTAAGAGGCAACAAACCTTTCAAATCATTCCGAAAGTGGAATTAGGAATTCTAAATATAATTTAAAATAAATGATAAAGCTCAGAGCACAAAGCATAGAACTAGACAAAATAGATCTATCCATATGGATTGGGCACATTGTCACCGATGCCTGAATTTTTTTTCAACATCTGAACTGCTCCAGATATTAATATCAGATCGGTGCATCACTATACTTAAGTGCTGCCATGTCGTTCTTCTTTAAATCTTCTTCCCATAGCCGCAACTTCTACAAAGTTATTTTCAGTATCAACATGTACCAATGTTTCTTACATTGGTAATGGAGCAACTTGACCCAGAGCTGACTTTACATGTCGGCAGGGCATTGCCACGTTTCTAGTTTGATCATTTTAAGCCTTCAAACTCTGCGTTTGTTTGATGGAACATCAAACAAACTTCTAAAAGGAAATCCTTTTAGAAGTCTCTAAGTGAAGGTAATGGTCTAAATTATGTAGAAGACCACATTGAGACTAATGTTCATAATCAGTTCTGATCATATTAGTTGTGGATAGAAAATCCAGCTCCAAACCTTTTGTCTTCATTTCAAATGGATAAAATCTTTGCCCAGGTCCCTCTTGAAAATGAGATCCAGATCTCAATGGGGTTTACCTGGTTAAATAAAGGAAATAAAAAAAATAAAAATAAAAATAAAGCTTCAAAGTTAAATAAGAGTTGGTGAAAACCGAAGTTCAGCAATGTAACCTTCATGGAAACAAAGCAGTGAGCTTTGCTGCTCTCAGGAAATAAACTGTACGCATATCTGGAAGCCAGCCCAAACAACCACAACTTTTAAAGACTGAACAGTTTTGCAGCGCTGCACCAGTTATGCCTCAATTTCTTCACAGATCCTACTAGAAAATCCCAACTCAGGGGGAAATGATCTGGCTGCATGACGTAGAATTAAATTCACTTCTTCAACCGCCACAGGATTAAGCGATCAGAACCTCAGAAGCATGACGTGGAGCAGAGCTGTCTTTAAGTGCTAAAAGTGCACGATGGCCATGTTTTCTGTCTTGTCACACTTTTTCTCCTAACCGCACGCTTTCAAAACAGCCTCCTGTGGGAGGTTCAAACATGCCAATCAAAACATTGTGACACACGAAGCTCTTCCTGTTTCCGTTGTATTCTGATTGGCGCTACATGAAGAGAGAAAAACCACAGAGAGACTCCAGCACAGACTTCAGCTGCAGAATGTCTAGAAATTTTACTGAGAGAAAATCCAGGAGGATATTAAAGCTGAAGATTAAACCGAAAAAAAAGTCAGAAGTGTGCCTTCAATCACACCTGCTTCCAGTTTTCGTCTAAGTATCTGTCTTATCTGCGAGGAAGTGTCATAACTGAAAAGTTGTGAATCGGCTCTGAAAAACATCCACCTGCAGCCGATAGTGGGAGGAGCCACAGCTCAGCTGCTGTCAAAGAAGAAGAGCAGGAAGGAGACGGCTGAAGGAGCGGAGGCTGGGCTGACATTCATGTTTCAGCTAGGAAAAAACAACAGGAGCTGCATGTTTCATTCAGCGGGACGGAAAAGAAAACACACACTCATACCCAGTGCCTGTACCTAACTGTAATGAGAACCTAAGTGGGCCATAAAGCCATGCCCTCCACAGGGATTACACTGTTTATGAGAGTTTCTCTGGCTTGTTACTTCTGAATGAATTTCCAGACGACTCAAAGTGAAATGAATTCCGCAATAACAACAATAATAATAACAATAATTATCAAGTGCTTTGAGTTTAAAGTTTCACATTGAATTTAAATAGGAACAAGCTCCTTTTAGAAAATAAATAAATAAAAAATACATGTGCCATGCTGTTATTTACAAGCGTTCTGCCATTACAGTCACGTTACGCCTAGTTCACACAGAAAGACTTTTATACCAATTCTTCCCCCTTCGGACAATCTTAATGACAATCCTCCTGACTGTCAGGAAGGCTCTTAAGTTAATCACATAAGATCTTCCTGCTGTGTGTGTGGTGAGTTAAGAGTCCGCTTTTATCTAAAATAAGGAATATTCATGTTGGATTACCTTGGCCCCGATATCACAGAGTAATGGATGTTCTTCGAGGAGAAACGGGAGCACAGCCTGTTGATTCTGACATTTAGCCAATCAGAAAGAGAGGTGAGGGAAACGCTGAGAGGAATCGAAAAAACACAAGAATGAACGACTGTCATGGCCCACCGGAAAGGAGGATGTCGGAAACATCGCTTAAAATAAAAAATTTTTTCTCTTAAATATAATCCACAAAATATCACCAAAACCTCTCCTCAGTGGGCGATGATTGTTTACTCTGAACTGTTGGGGAAATCTCACCAATCCTATCGAAACCATTCAAACATCTGGATGTTTGAATGAAATCTGTGTGTGGTGTGTTGCTCCTGCTGTGTGTCTCAACACCATCCACTGTAAAATCAAACCTGTTGTATCCAAGACTGTTTATCTTCAGGTGTGCGGTTTCACAGGTTTTGGAAAATCTTGCCGTGTGAATCAGGCATAACTCGTTTTATCAGGTCTCATAGCAACAAGGCTATGAGGCCTGGTTGCTATGAGGCCAGGTTGTTCTTTTTTGTCGCTTTGGGTTCGTAAACCGTTCGCACAGAAGTCTGATTGGGATCGCACTTCATTAGGAGTACGAACGACTACGCAAAAATAATAAGTAAAAAAATTGGAACTGAGCATCATGACCTGCTGTGTGAATGTAGCCTTAGTATTTGCAGGTAACAAATTTACAAAAACCAGAGAACAGGAAGGTCCATAAATCCTGAGTGCATCTATAGTTTATATTTTTTTATTCTTCATTTTTTATTGAAATCAGAAAAAGTCCCACTGAGATTAAAAATCTATTTTTCAAAGAGTCCTGACTGGTTGTGAAGCCCCCGTATATCTTAAACAGCAAATGAAAATGGGGAGAAAGTCGACCACTCCAAGATCAAACAAGATTTATTTCGAATTTTTCAGAAACGGATTCCAAGAAGGAAACCAATATCTTCTGTCAGAAAACACAAGTCAACATGTTAAGAGTGACCCTTTGTTTCAACAGCAAATTTTTCAACGTTAAACTGTCCAACCTTCTGTTGTCCATCTGTGTGCACCCTCCACTAATGGAGCTTTTCATTGTTTATTTACAGGCCGCTGTGAGGACCTCCTCTCTACTTTCTTTTGTTAATCATACAGCAGTGATCTGGTCTTAAGAATCCACTCAGATGGCCTGGCAACTGCAGAGCAGTGGGAAAGATTGACTGGTTGACAACTGACCCAATTACAGGTCAAAAATGTGGATAAATTTTTTTTTTTTTTGAGGTTTCCTAACCTCAAAAAAAAAAAGAAAAAGAAAAGAAACAGCCAAAAAAAAGATAACCTCTTTCATACGCTCACACACCTCTTCACAGTAAGTAATTATAGGCTTGCCTGGCGCTGAAATGCAGGAGCAGACTGAAGCTGGCAGATTAGGCCCTGCTGTCCCTGAGGGCTGCGGTGGAGCAGGGCCTGAGGAGGCGCTGCACAGCCAGCTCTGATAGAGACAAAGCTTCCTTTTGCTCAGGCTTTATTCCCACAGCCAAGGCGCTGACCCACAGCTCCACTCACAACGCCTGCTATCCACCATCAATGAACTCATTCACTCCCGAGTAAACACTTCTGAAGACGACCAGAGAAATTAAAACCTAAAATCAATCTTTAATAGGTAGGGAACACAAACTTTTGGAAAGGAATATTGACTTTAAACCTGGTATTAGACTTGTGATCTGTCTTCTACAGAACATACTGATGTAAACAAAGAAGTTACACATCAATGGAAAAGAAAAAAATAAATAAATAAATGCCACGCCACTGTATCTGCAGCATGTGCGGACTGGAACAGTTGACTGTTTGGGACTGAATTATAGACAAGAAAATAAAAAGAAAAACTTTCCTAAATGCTGCATGTCAAGTAGAAAAAGAACCAACATCAATTAAAACATTACCTACAGTGTAAACAGTGAGCATCTCGTCTGCTTTCCCTGCAGCAACCCAGCAGCTAGGACCTGCTGACTAAGTGCTGTGGTTTAGTCCAGGAAAGTTTGAAACAAACAAAGAGACAAATTGGCAGAGGACGAAGCTGGGCTTGCAGCCACTCGTGTATCGTTAGGAATCAGAGCGCTCGTCTGGATCTGATGCTTCAAACAAGCGTGAGTGTAGAAATCAACATCAACGTAACTGCAACATACAGAGCTAGCTACGGCATGAGCCTGGAATTAAGATTTCGCACAAGTTTTAATGCATCTTTCACAAGAATATAGAAAGTGTGGCAGAAACCTTCAGGAAGTCATTACAACATGGCTCCTCTATTAACCCTTTAATTTTTACCGGCATTTCACTGAGAAGGAGCTCATATAATGAGCTCAGCAGATATACCAAGTGTTTGCTAATTGCTGCTGGTAGTCTGAAGGAGTTAAGTGAGGGCTGCTCTGAAAGGCAGAAGTTTGGAAACTGTGGGAAGGTGCTATGTCCACCCAGGCGTTTTACACAGAGATTAAAGGATTCATAAAACATTCATGAATCAAAGCAACACTCCAGGTACGTTTTTGATGAGGGAATAATGTTATAACCTGATGTTTAAAGCTCAAATAAAAAATTTAAATCAATTTTGCTACATTTTAAATCGATTCTTAATCGTAATAAATGGAAATTGGGATTCTTATACAAATCAATTTTTTTGGCATACCCCGCCTGAATACAGATGCAAATCTTTAAAATTCATGTATCCTTTTCCTCCCACCAATAATGCAATATAAAATGCACTGATGTTGGTGATCATATATGAAAAAATGTGGAAAAGATACAGGGATTGCAAATATGTTTGTCTCCAGTAAATAACAGCGTCAGTGACAGTAAGAGAGAAGTCAACATAACTCAGTCCAAGGATCAAAGCCCCAAGTTTGTCATGCTCGCGGTTTGAGTTGTGCAAACATGCTTCACGTATAATGGTCCCTTCACTGACAAGCAAAAAATTACTTCAAGCCTCTCTCATTCCACCAAGCAGTTTGTTTCTGGTAAGAAAGTATTTCTCTTAAAAGATGACAACTATTAAAAAAAAGTAGAATCATTCAGATTTTAATTTAAAAATTCTCCGTCAAAAATTATTTATATAGTTTTCAATGTTTAATTAATCAAACCCTTTATAATTGCTAACCAGTATGATTTTGTAAGCTTCCTCTGGTGTTGACCCTTTTTTGCTGATGAACTTCAGCCGTTTGAGTGGAAGGCCTCACTGCCATCACCCTAATATTTAGCTATTTGCTGATTATCAGATTGAAGTCAGGACTCTAACTGGGATCCTCCTAAACATTAATATTACTTCCAGAAGAAACATGTTGGTAAAACTAAAAGACTACTTTAAACTGAAATCTGCCAGGGTGAACAATTTGGAGCTTAGCTGTAAATGTACTTTTTTTTTTCTTTTTAAAAATGCAACCAAACGTAGCAACCTTTTTGCTACATTTAGTTCTGACTGAATGACTGAGGAAGCACAAACAATAGCTTGTCCCTTAGAACACAGGAATGCCTAAACCTCACTCAGCAGACTTAACAAAAGCACTTCTAACCCCCTAAAAGATGTGAGCCACAGAATCAAAGTGATTTCCCACCATATTAATGTCAGATGTCTCAGAAAACGGCGGGATAAAACTCAACTTCCATCAATGAACACGTTGTTGCTCTTTAAAATAAAGTCTTAAACAATCAAAATCTTTAGGGTAACTAGAAGATCTATTTTTAACATCATAGAGAAATATAAATATAAAGGAGTCCTTCAGATTTCAGTGAAGGACTCCTCTCTGATTTGTTTGAGAAGACATTCCCCAAGCAGACAGAGCTTACTGAGCAGCTGAGGCTGTTTTGTTCAAAGGCAATGCTGGCAGAAAAGCAACAAACAAAACATTATGTGCAGAGCCCTAACTGTGCTAAACTCTGGGCCTCCCACAACCCGCAGAGCCGACTGACTGCTATGGTTTTAGCTGCCCACCATTTAAACACAGGGGGACCAGAGCGATTGTGTGGAAGCATGTGTGTGTGCTTGGTGGGGGGGTGAGTATGCATGTGTGTGTGTGAGAAGGAAATCGAAAATTCTTCAGCGCCGCAGCCAGCAGATGGTGGTTGATTGGAAGCAGGCAAAAGCAGCAGCTCTCCAGGTTGACCAGCCCCTCCCACTGCATTGTGGGAAAACTGGCAGGTTTTTGGAAACACGGCTCACTCCAGGCCTCTCTGCATCATGGGCGCAGTTTATCCAACACTTTGTTTTTCTGTGTAAATTGTTTCCTACTAACGGGGTCAGAAACGATCTGTCATGGCTGCGGCGGGCAGGTTGCTCCTTTGATATAAAGAGGCTGAAGTTGTGGGACACTTGCTGCAGTGTGAACATGTTCCTGGCTCAGTTCACTGTGACCTCCCCTCCGACTTTCTCTGCCCTCCTCCTCTATACTTTATTCTTTCCTCCTTTTGAAAACAGATCTTCAGGGCGTGACACAAAACAAGATTGTTTAGTTCATCCGGCAGCTGCAGGTCAAAATTCCCGTCTCAGCCATGAGGAAAATCTCTGCATGTTTTCTATGCTATTCTCTGGTTCATTTTCACACTGCACTGTGTCAAATAATCCAAACTAATTGAAAATCTGTTCCCTCCTTTACCTGTGGGGGCACTGCACCAAGAACTACTGAAGGAAACAACACAAAAACCTCTGAAGAAAACCCTGAGCGCAACTTCAGTCTTCAAGAAATGCAAAAATATTGTTAGATGTTAAGGTTGTAGGATTTTTCTTTTGTCTTTAGTAAAAGATCATGAGGCATTTCTCCCAATAGCGCTAGACTGGCCCATTTGCTTTGGTTGTATTTACCCAGAATGCCTTGCGCTGTAGTCAACTTCCTGCTTTTGGAGTGGTCTGCAGTTCGCCTGGCCTTCACATATGCATTTGAACTGCATTAGAGTTTGCTTTAACTGATCCGAGACCAAGGTTTGTAGGCAAAACACAGTTTGTTTTTTAGTCCGCATCAGAGTCCCATTATTCATTCACACATCACCAAACAAACTGGACTTTTGAGGCAAACGGACTAGAGTTTAATTAAAGTGGACTAAGCAGGGCCGGTGAGAATGCAGCCTTATATTTAATTTCATATGATACTTCAAATCTCCACTGGACAACCTGTAGTGCTACATTTGGACTGTCGGCCAAAACGAACAGGAAAGAAATGGAGGAATGGATATGTTACTGGTTCAGGAACAGACAACCAGAAACAGTAAAACCTTAATCATCTTCAGGTTTTCTCATCTATTTTTAATAATAACTTCAAGCCAAAATATCCATCCATCCTTATCTGTTGGTGCTTGTGAAACAGATAAGGACAATGTCATCGTCCATGTCTGCATAAACAGGCTTGTCTTCACACAGCCGTTTCTCACAGTAAAGAGCTACAGATATTGCACACAGCTGAAACTAAACGAAATGAGAGAGCCTAGTTTGCATTTGCGCAAATCAAGGCTCCTTCAAAGGAGTGTGTGATTTAAACTGACAGGCATAAAGAGCAAGATTCAGCTAAAAATAGAATCTAATGAGATGAAATATCTGCTAAATTCCACTCAAATCAAATATCAATCTGGATAAATACAGTAATAACTTTGGAATACTGTTATATGTATAAGATCAGATGCCCAGATTAGGATTTTTACCTCATAGGTACTGATCCAAAATATTTAAGAATATGCATTCGCTGATGCCAAATCCCCATCCAGAGCTTAATCAAAATGAATGCCATATGTATGCAGTAAAATACAACACTGCATTTCATCTACATTGGTCTACATTAGTGTTCTGATTGCATTCCACTCAAATTTCTCACCAACAGTCTTAGTTTTTCCTGACAGTGTTGGATATTTGTAGAGCATCACAGGTTGATGAAGAAGCCTCAAGTGTTGTCAAGTTTTCACCTGGATGTGGATAGTCTATTCATTTGTTTCTAAACACTCACCCACTCCCAAAATCCATGTGTTTGGAACTTCAGATGTGGGAAGTGCATCTTCAATAGAACATCATGATACAGTTATTGCGCAATTTGTGTCCGTGAAGTCAATATTTAAACAAATGGCGCTAGCTTATGTCATCTGGGAGGTTTACTACTTCACTGTTGGCGATACAGGAGTAGCGTTAGCGTTCTGCATTAGCGCAGCAAGCATGTGTCATTCTTTGGGATTTCTTGTCCATCTGCCTTAAAAAACAATGGACACTTTCTTTTCTGTGTATGACATTGTATTTGTGCCACCAACCTGACCGAGCAGTGAGACCAATGTGAGCACATATACATCTCCCACATGCTCTCTCAATACGTGTTCTGGCTTGCTCTAGGAAGTTGACGTAAATAAGTCACACCACCAGCCAATCACAGACGGGTCTTCTTCATCCAAAGTATTCCTCAAAAGAACAGCATTCACTTGTATAAATAACCAACCAGCAAATCAAAATACTTCAGCGTTGCAGACATCAAACAATAATCGACAACAGTTGGAAAAAAGCGTAATACAACAAATGGTTGAATTTTGAACCGTAAAAAATACCTAATATTTAAATAGCATGCAAATACACTTATTCATTCTTGTTAATTTTATTTCATATTTCTTTCAATTTGTTTTAGTTATACATTTAAATAGCATTAAATCACTTGTAGATTAATTAATTTGGACTTAACTGAAACTTTACAGACATCTTTAAATCCCCTTCAGGTATTTAAGCATCAGAATTTAAAATTATTTGCCAGGCTTCAGTCAGTTGTTCCCATTAGTCTACATCATGGGCAAAATGCCTCATACAGTGCAAGTAAATTAAACTGCAATTAGCTAAATTAGTACTAGGCATTCAGGCTTTATGTGGTAGAAGGATAATTGGTGACATTTGTTGATTAAAGCAGTATGAAATGTGTTAGAAGGTAAAGTGGTGGAAAGAAGATGAAGCCATTAAGCAACATGTTGTATTTGTTTGCAGTGAGCCCAAAGCAGAAAGGTATTTTTGATAAACTACATGTATTACCACTTTAACAATGTCTAATTGATGTATTTACTTTTACTTCCCTTTACTTTCAAATACTGTCTGAGGCTTAAAACTGGGAGTTTGTCTTCAGAACTATTTGCATTAGAAGCGTTTTGATAAATAAATCAGGCTAAAGAAACGCATTTAGCAAAAGGTGTAGCATTTAACTAGACAGTGAACAATCCACCTTCTGCACAAAAAAACGTCTGGCCACCCCCATCCCTCCACATTTTATTTTCCTCAGACGTTTTATGTCAGGAGCAAAGCTTGAGCTGAAAATAGAAAGATCTCAGCATCAAACGTTTTATTCAAAACCACTAATCGTCTGCTTTGCTGCCTGCAAAAAAGTCCGGACTGAAAAAACACGGAGCGAGGATTTTACAAAGTCAGAAATTAATAAGTTAAAAGTGCGTAGCGGTGGCGTTTTCAGCAGAGTCCTGTGCAGAGTTTTTCCTTACATTGTGGAAACATTAACTGCCGGGCGACAAGCCCTGACAGAGACTCATTAAGCATGCACCATATAATCTATAAACTCCATTTTCCAAATCTAATTTCAGGAAACATTTGCTACATGTAGGGGTTGCTTTCCATTCTGACGGCTTTCAGCCGCCATTTTCAAAACACGCACTTTGTGCAATGTTTTTATACATAAAGAGGATCGTTTCCTCAGAGGAAAACAAATGTTTTACACACTGCTGGGCAGCCATCATGACAGTAGTGCAGATTCTACA
The DNA here is from genome assembly GCA_903066815.1 of Brachyrhaphis roseni. NCBI lineage: Eukaryota > Metazoa > Chordata > Actinopteri > Cyprinodontiformes > Poeciliidae > Brachyrhaphis > Brachyrhaphis roseni. Next base: position 10,678 of record CAEFZY010046427.1, read on the forward strand.
TCCATAAATCACAAGGAAGGTAAAGGTTAAAGCTGACAAATCCCTGCAGAGAACGTGGGAGAGTAGAGCTGCTAGATGACGCTTCTATAGCACACATCCCAAAAAGGCACGAGTCAGCAACCGTTCCCTCACACTCTGGTGTTAACCCCACCACAGCACACGCTGACCTGTCCAGCTGTGTTAGGAACAGCTGTATGGTAAAGGGAACACATTCCAGAGAAAAACAACAACAATAATGATGTACACCATGTTTGCTTTGGGTGCTTGAATTTACTACCAAGTCGGGGGAAAAAAAACATCTGACAAAACAACCTTACCTTGGCATTCTGTCTGGGCCAAATAGGTTTGCTCTTTCAGTGCAGTTTTAAGTTAATAGGAAAAGTATGTTAAAGATGGTTGATTAAGAGGAGGCTAAACCACATGAAATGAGTCATAGTATTATTGTAGTTTAGCAGGGAAATAAAACCACTTCTGCTCTCATCTTAATCAACAAAACTATGTATGCTTTTACAGAGTTATATTTAGAGCAGAAATAATCACATTAATCATGATGAATATTAATGAAATAGTAATTAATTGTCAGATTTAAGAAAAATGGACATTTATAGAAAAAACACTCAGAGTAATAGATAAATCAAAACTATCCAAAAATATACATTATGCCTCAGATAAAAACACCCCTCCTTGTCTGTAAATACATTCTACACAGAACTCCTCCAGTGACATAGTTTTAGCCATACATGGAGTAAGTAAAGTCATGCTGTTGCTGCAGTTTAGGAATTCAAATGTTTGTTTTCTTTTCTTCTTTTTTTGGAAACTAAATTAAATTGTTTATTTGTATCTTTTGAAGAATTACTGATGTGTATAAGAGGCTCAAGTGATTAGAAAAAATCTGCAGAATGTGCCAAGTTTTTGTCCAATTAATCCTCAGAATAATTGATTACTAAAACAATCATTAGCTGCAGCCCTAGTTAGTTTACATCACAAAAAATTTCAAAAACAAGTTAACAGTATGTTAGCTTTTTTCCATCCTCACAAATATAAAATCATTTGGCTGTGTTTTAACTTCTTCTCTTCCCTCCCCTCCTGCCATTTTAAATGTCTCCATGCAGAATGCAGAAGAAGCTGCCAGAATGGAAATAACCTGGGAGCACCAATTAGCAGGAGGGCTGCACACAACACAGTCATATCAAGTAAAGATAAACCAACCAACAAAAAAACAAAAACAAAAGACAATTGATCAGCCTAAAAAAGGATTTTATGGGTTCTGACTAATTCTGCTCTAATTCTCAGCCTTGTTCTGGACCCTCCATTTAGTAACCTTTGCTTGTTCTATTATTAGCCACATTATCCACTAATTCTTTACTAATAAACCAAGTGTAGTAATGGAGAAGGGGTGGAGTGGTCATAGTTTCAGTGTTTCATGCTAGAGCTGCACTGATTGCAGTTTTCTGGACAAACCCAGTTCTTTGAAAAGCCTGACTTGCCTTTGCAGAGGTAGATAAGATCGTTGGACAAGGTCAATTTATTGGTGCACCACCTATTTCACACCAGTCTTTAGCCATCTGCCAGCCATCGTAAGTTGCTAACATGTTAGCTTATGAGCTTTTCAAATCCAGGGTTACTCTTCTTTGTAACCTTGGTGTTAAACTCCCAGAAGCAGTATAAATCTGTTATATATGTAACTGTTCAAATCCACCGCCAGGAGTTTTATTGACTTGTTGCATGAACAAGCTTATTGACAGAACAAGCTTATTGAGTGATTTTAATTTCTCATCTTATTTAATGACAATAGCTATTGCAAAATTGTGTGGTTTTCTTTTTTTACATTAGCAGAATATCACCAAAGATTTGGCCCATTTTTGAAAAGTTTCATCTGGTTACATTTGATGGTAAAATAGTTCTACTTTTTAATAGCTTTTAATACATTCTAAAGCATTAACATGAATGAATTCTACGTGAATAACTAATGTTCACTTCAGTTCAAGGACTACTGAAAGTAGTTCTTTCAGTGACTGAAAGTGTAGCCAGTCAGTGCAATAATAATAAAGTTGCAAAATATTTTGCAGAACTAATTAGCAATAGCCTGTATAGTCAACTGCTTTTAATAATTTTGCCACAGAAATCACAACTTCATGATGATGTGTGTAACTGGTGTAACAACTGGTCAGAGTGTACTGCGGCATTTCCATATCTGCTCTTCCTCTGGCAGGCAGAATAATGTGAAGCATGCGGCTGAGCACTGAAAAGAGATGAAGATGCAGATAAAGGTGTGCTGTGTTAGCTAAGAAGGCTGACACTAAGATCACCAACGGCCCTGGTAAAAACTGTTAAATCTGCTGTGTTTTTTTCTTAGCCCAGCAGAATAAAGATGTGTAACAAACTCATCTTATTTGGTAGAATAATCTTACACTGACAATTTTAGAAAATCAACTGAATAATTTAAGGTGCTTTTAATAAAATTCTTGATGACACCTTTATTTTCTTTACACCATTAATTCCAAAACAAAACTTAACCATCAAGTTTACTTTAGTTGATCTGAATGTCTACAAACGCTTCAATGGAATTCTATGACTTCCTGTTTCTCTTGAGTGCACATGTAGCTTTTTTCGGATCATGATTTTAATCTGCAATTTATGTATGTTCTTTACGCCTTGCAGTTAAGTCAAAGGACCCAACGCAGGTTGGGGGAGTTAAAGTCTGCTGTGGTGTAACCCTTGTTACACCACAGCAGTTACACCAACCCTTGTTACACCGCATACTGTGGTGTAACCCTTGTTACACCACAGTATGCAGGTCCAGAGGAGTAATGGCCGTAGTAATGCAGTCGTGGAACAAGGTGACGTACCGGTTGAACATAAAGCAAACAGAGGAGCAACATCAGCCTATAAAGTTAGGAACAGCCAACATGCACGGTGAGCAGGCTGGCAATGGAGGTGATACAATCTTTGAAGCTCTATGTTGAAAAAAATGCAGCAATTTACATTAGAAGTGTAGCGATGTATCGGCGCAGATTTTCTTAATTTTGAGAGATCAGTGATCGACTGATACTTGCATGTGAAACTAATCTTATCCAATGATCTTATCTGCCTCAGCAAAGGTCAGAGCTCCTCTTCTGCTCTCCTGGGACAGGTATGACTGATAGGCTGGCCCACCAGGTCATGTCTGCACATTCACAGTTAACAATTGTCACCCCATTGTTACCAGCTTTCTTGCTATATCTAGTGACAAACATTTCATACTAAAAAAATTGGTATCGGTCAAAATCGGAATCAACAGTTCAGGTTTTTTAAAGATCGGTAATCTGCAATCAACCAGAAAACTGCAATCGGTGCACTCCTACGTCACATCTTGAGATCTACATGTCTCCATATAAATCAGTCATCTGTAATGCAAGCCAGTTGTTTTGCAAAAAAAAAAAAAAAAAAAACCTTGGAAAAAATCTTTTTTTCTTACCATCACAAATGCAAACAGCTAGCGCTTGATGGGACTTCAACTAGGCCCATGTGCTGTGTCTGTTAAGGGTGGTGGAGGATTTGCGATACAAAAAGCCCCGGAAGCCTTGCTACAGTGCATGGCATCAATCGATAACTCTTTGGAATCAAAGACATTTTGAATAAAAATGTGGTTTATGAGTTTTTCAATAGAATAGTGATTTAAAACACATATTTTCACATCTGACAGTCCTGGTTTGATTGGGGACCACAATTGAAACATTTATTAAATTTTCAGATGGTGTTGGCTATCACACTGCACTGTCATTTGAACCGTACCCTTTGAAAAACATGCACTCCCCATGACCTCGCCTCTCAACCACTGGAGATAGGCACCAGCAGTCCTCGCAACCCCAATGGGATAAGCATGTATGATAATGGATAGACCTCCCAAAATGAACTGGCCTTTCCAGGGAAACGGACTGGAGTTGGATTAAAGTGGACTAAACAGGTCTGGTGTGAATATAGTAAGATCAGCAGCCAGGATGTTGATCTAGAGAGATTACCCAGTAAGAATCTTTAAAATGTCCTAAAGAGAACATAATGAAGCGGGTAAAAAGGAAAGACATAAAGCTTATAATACGAGGAAGGTTTAACAATATGATCATAAAAATACCTGAACTGTGTTGTCCTTAAGATTTAGTAACATTTTCAACCTCATGTTTTAAAATGAAAAACAAAGTTAAACACTTTCCACTAAAGGACTAGAGGACCAAGTACCAATAACCACCTTACATAAATAAGCTCCAACTTAAGGACAGCTGATTTGAAAAACCAGCATGATGGATAATTACTGAAAACTGTCATTCATTGACAGATCCACCTGGAGCCTGCATGTAAAAGGCCAAAAAGTCACCCTGCTGCTTCTAATAAAAGGTAAAAGACCATCAATTAGACTGTAGAATCCGAGGGAAATACTGAACAGGAAGGGTAAATTTAAAGTCAGTTAAAGGTTGACTGACTCAGAGTCTGGCAATGCTCCTACTCCAAACAACTCGTTATTGTCATATTACAGTCAAAGATCTGAATTGAGGGATGTTTGTCAGGATTGTAGACTGGGACTGTGGGAGGTAAACCTGCATGTTCCTTCTGTACACGGTTCACATCTTAAGACCATTTTTACAGCAGTAAACCTCCATGTCTACTTAAGAGCTCAGATTCTGGCTCATTTGGACTTTGGGGGTAAACAAACAAATAAACAACAACAAAAAAACTCAGAGGGAAAAGTGAAACACATTTACTTTTCATACAATTCCCAATCCCACTGCAGCCAATTATCATGAGATCAGTCTGCACTCTGACTAATACCTGGTGTGCTGTCTGCTGATTTAACTACACCCTGTCCTTGATACACAAAGTCATAAATATCAGACATAACTTCCCTGTCAATCCCAATTCACAGCCCCACCTTCACCAGGAAGTCGTTCACACATTCATCAACCAACACACAGATCTGAGGTTCACTAATGCCTGCATCTCACACCAATACGTCCTAATTCAAGACATATTTAGGGTTGAAACGATTAATCTGATTAACTGTGATTAATCGATTGTATCACTGGCTACTTCAGTAATCAATTAAGCGTTAACTGGACTGTAAAACTCAAAAAAGGCACTTTGCTTTACCATCGGCAAAGCAGTAATTATGACTAATTTGTAAAAAAAATATATATATACATTCTGCATGAGATAGATTTAAAAAATAATCTATTCTACCAAGAACTCCTCAAGTGGCAGTTTCACCTGGTTCAATTCTGTAAAACAAAACAGAACCTCCAACTAAGAACCTTTTGCTATCCAGTTATTAACCAATTCCTTCAAAAATGAATCAACAGATCAACCCTACACTGTACTGATGTTAGACCAGCAGAAAGGTCTGAGTCTTTCACATGTTGATGTTAAGATTTTTTAACAAAATCTCACCCATAAAGCATTCAGGTTTGCCCTCAATGCAAGAACACTGCTTTGAGAAAAGAAAATGCAGCGCTGTGATCAAAGTGGGGCTTCCAGATTGTTACCAGGGCGATATTACACTTTGAAAACCTGCATGCATGAGGTATACATGCATGCATGTAGTGAACATGGAGTTTCTGATGGATGCATCTCTGCTTGAGTGTGCTGCTGGATCTCCATCTGTCTGGCTGAGCAGAAAAGCCTCCACCGGAAATGCTTCTCGCAGCTGTTAGGAGTATCATTCTCCACTTTGAGGCCAACCAAAAGACACATAGCAGCGACGTCACGTGACTCCTCCACTCAACAAATGCTATTCAGTCTTAATTCAGCCATCCCAAAACATTCAAGTCATGCTCTGCTACTCGACTTGGATGGTCTTACCAACAGCAGTAAGTGGTCCCAGCCTTCTGCTGCTGTGGTGGGGGCAATATTTCACAAGGGCCAGGAATAATTAGTCACTCTGTGCCACGAAATATTGGGATAGAGGAGCTCCACACAGAGCTGCTGTTGTATTAGTGTTAACAAAAAAAGGTCATAAGTCTCTCAGAACAACAGCTCCACAAAACTGATTAATAAAAACCTGCATATGTGTACTATCAACATGCGCATGCTGGATTCATTTTAAAGATACAAGTGAGGATTAGGAAGCTGACATTGGTACAATTACTCAGCAGATAAGAGTCGGTAACAGACAGCATTTCACAAAACTGTGGTCATGAGATAAGATTAAAAAAAAAAAAGGAAACAAAACTTGCAGATAGAACAAGGTGCACACCCCAAATTTCTAGAGAAATTCTACAAATTTAGGTCACTGTCCTTTTCTTTGACCACAAGAAACTAACATCAGGATTTTTTTGCTGCAACAACAGGTTTTAATGCTGACCAGATTCTGTCATTAAAAGCTTATGTGGAAAAATACAAATCAAAACTCTGTGTTTATTAAAATGCCAAAAAGAAACTGGAAATCAGTCAAGTTTATTTGTGCAGCAGTTTAACAACAAACTGCTCAAAGTGCTTTCCGCCTTAAAAACAACATACAGTGACCAATTATAAAACAGCTATAAACATTACAATTTGTCAAATACCATCGTCAAGCAGACATCGAATACATCAATCAATATTCCAGTTATGAATCAGACGGAGCTAAACAGGTGGATGTTTTTAGCCTCAATTTAAAGGAGCTCAGTGTTTCGGCTTTTTCTTTTTCTTTTAGTTTTCTGGAATTTGTTCCAGATTAGAGGAGCATAAGGTTAAATTCTGAGAGTACGGTAAGACTAATCCTAACCCCATTGTTATTTTTATCTAATGCATCTCAAACTTGACACAAATGAGAAAAAACCTTGACATCTTTTTGGAAAATTTGTAAGATATTAAGCTCTTTCCAATAGAGATCAGAAAAAAAAACAATAAATTATTCACCGGTTTATTGCTATAAACCAGGGGTGCTCATACTTTTTGAGACCAAGATCTACTTTTTCTCTCACCAGCTGGCTGAGATCTACCTCATGACACGAAGACATAAAAATTGTAAATTAAACCTTATTGACTTATACTTTATTTTATCTGCTATTTATCAGTTATAGCAGATAAAATAAAGTGATAGAAAACCTAATGCAGTTTCTTCCTCAGTGAGATTAGGTTAAAAAGATTCAGTTCGTTACGATATCAGGTTTCCAGGATTGATATTTATTTCTCGATTATTAACAACCTTCTCCTCTGTAGTGCTTGATTAGCTAATTTAAACTCCTGCTCTGCTAGTCAGTCGGTCTTTGGGTCGCTTTTTTTTTTGTTAATGGAACCGAAACGCATTGAATTGCGCAACACCTTGTTGAACAATAATTACTAAGATTATTAATTTTAACACATTTTGTTGATTTTATTATTATTTAATGAAGCTACAAACGTTTAGAATCTTTGTGAATATTTTGATAAGCCTGTCAGAAGAGGAAGTTCTGGTTTCAGCGTCCTGGTGGCGTTCAGTTTGTCACCTGATGCCGCGATCGACTCAAAACCTTCCCGCGATCGACCTTATGAGCAGCACTGATCTACAGCATAGCGTCAGAGCCAGACTAAGAGGTCTGTTTATAATTATGAGAATAAAGTCATAATTTACCTCACGAAAGTCACAAAATTAAGAGCAAATAGTTATTTTAATGAGATAAAAGCTTGGACAGGGTCAGTTGGAGTTGTCGCCGCCCTGCTGGCTGGGCGCTTTATGAAATGCTGCCTGTGTGAATTTTCCAAACTGAACATAAATCTGAGATAATTTCTGAAGAATCAGACATGAGAGGAAATCCTGCTGGATCAGACATTCTCTCTGCTTTCGCTCTAGAAATATTAATAAACTGATTTTAATTAGAGCGAGAGGAAAACATAACGTAGGGTTCAAAGAAAAAGTTTGTTTAGACGTCGTGCTGAGGGTAAAGTTTGGAGTCACTGGAGGCAGCCGCTGGTTGTTTACCTCCAGGTTGACGCTGTGATGCAACATCCTGTCACTTTGAGCTCATCGCTCCTCATTATTTCTGTTTTCCAAACCGAGCTGCAGCTCAGATCTTTGCTAACCTCCCTGTGCTCCTCCCAGGTGGCCAACCAAGTGGTGCAGGCGCTGCTCACGCAAAAGGTTGGTTCCTGCCGCACTCAGAAGAAAGAGCCCAAGCGCTTTGAGTTAGCTGGGCTGAAACTGATGGTAGAGACGCAGAAACCTCCATAAACAGAGCTGAAGCATTCAGCTGGAGGCAGCTTAGCTTAGCTTAGCTAGCATAGTTTTGCTTAGCACAGCTTAGCTTAGCATAGCATAACGAAGCTTAGCATAGCTTAGCTTAGCATAGTTTTTACAGATGAGACATTTTAGAAGCTAGTTTTGAAGGAGAAGTGGTGAATTTGTGTGTGTTGTATCTTCAGGACCTGAAGGAGGAGTGTGTGAAGCTGCGGACCCGCGTGTTCGACCTGGAGCAGCAGAACCGGATCCTGAGTGTTCTGTTTCAGCAACGGGTCAGAACCTCCACCGCTTCCATCTCACAGGTAGGAAATCACCGTGTTTGAAATTTACTCCCACAGTTCTCCAGGTTATGCTGGCGGCTGAGTTTTGTTAAAACACATTTTTCAAATCTAAACTAGACAAATTAGCATTTTCCTGGGAAAATCCAGTGTAAATGAATTTGAATCTTTTTGCTGAATTATTTGAAATGAACTATACAGTCATACATTGATGAATCTGAAAAGAATCATTTAGAGCTACGAGAGCAGCGTACCAATAATTAGCTAGCGTCTTTGGCTAGTGGCTATGTCAAGAATTGGTAGGTGTGAGGTGGTGAGGGAAACGCAGGAAACCCAGATGAGGTGAAGAAAAATGATATTTTAATGAAGGCTTAACCAAAACAGTCCACAAATAAGTCCATGACCAGGCAGCAACTGGGGATACGGAGGACAACAGCACAGAATAAACACTTTCGACAGAATGAGACGAGGAACAAAGGACACAGGTGGGATTAAATACACAGAGGGTAATCACGCAGACGAGACACACCTGGGAGCAATCAAGGGGGCGACAGGACAACACGGAGAACTCAGAAAACACAGAAACTCAAAATGAACACACAGAAGAACACGGAACATGACAGGTTAGTGTTTCCTTTCATAACATTAAATCCCTCCATAGTGTGATAACAGCAACGTATGAGATCAAATCACATAAAAAACTAACGTCAGCTGAAACTCAGTAGCAAACAGGTGTTATGCCGAGAAATGCATGCCTGCCGAAAATTGCATCCCCTTCGCGGGAGCGCGCATCGCTCTAAACTCTCGCATATTGATGAGAAAACGGACTGAAATATGACCGAAGAGGAAACTTTTAAAGATATTCGTAAC
>CAEFZY010046430.1:0-59723 GCA_903066815.1 Brachyrhaphis roseni
ACTTAGGAGGTGATCCAGCTGTTGGATTCAGCTGTGTTGGACCAGGGAGACATCTAAGAGTTGCAGGACACCGGCACTCAAGGACCAGGATTGCCCACCCCTGGTGTAAAGTAACAGAGAGACATTTTATTTTTTCAGGTAGTACAAATGGACAGAACAATTTCCCAGCATCATATATTGCAAGTACTGGACTTCAAAATTGATTAAAAGAAATGAGACAGAAACAAGAAAGTGGGGCAGCCGAGAGATACTCATGGTATCATAAAAGGAGCTGAAAGAATCTTTTATAAGTATTGGTTGTGTTTGACGTGTGACAACAAACTCCTGTCATGCTAAAGACACAAATATTTTCTACCAAAGAAAACATATGAGCCCCAACATAAATAAAAGCCTTTCTGTGACTCTGTGCTATGGTGTGCCAAAAGTCAATCTCATTTCTTAAGAAACAATTTGAAAAGTTGTTTTCAGTGCCCAACTAACAGTCCATCACTGGTAGAAGACCAAACAAAGTAAAACACGGCAGTAGCCGCATCATGATGTGGGGTTTCCCTTCTTCGCATAGAACTGGGGTGTTGTCATGTTTACTAAAACAATATTCAGTTCCATCTACCAGTCATTTTTCACTGAAACATTTCTTTGGTTGAATTGTACAGGATATATGTCACGTTAAAGAAGTCTAAAATTTGTATTTTTTTTTTTTCCAGTTTCTTTCATTATGTAAAAAGCGGTGCTTTTCAACAGAATGTGTTCTCTTTCAACAACGTATTTGAAAACAAGAACGGACTCCATTGTCCAATAAAATTAGAATATAGACAAGTCCATGTTAGGAGGTGAAAAAAGAATATATGAAGCTCTCTCAGAGTCTGATTATTCTCACTTCTACTATGTTTATTCCATCCAGCCTGTGGGATAGCGAGATTTGATTTGCAAGCTGTGTTGCTGACCTAAACTGCCTTACTGTGAGTACCTCGGTGGGACCAGGTGGGTCAAGAACTTTTGATCTGCAGCAGGAAGAGAAAATTTCATAGCAGAAGGGTTTTTTTCATGCCCTGAGGAAAGCAGTTTCATCAATGAGTCAATTTTATTGTTTGGTAAAACTTGGCCTTGTCAACTATACTGCATCTTGATTTAAGGTAAGAAAGGCTGGAGAGAGACACAAGCTTAATGCAACCAGATGAATTAGAAAAACGGCCCACCACTAAATAAAGGGCAAAAAGTATTTTTTGTAAGTATTATAAGATCACATAAGGTATATGATAGTCTCTTGCTAATGTTATTTAAATCTTCTGCCAGAAGGTAGTCCATGTTTTTCTGAATATTCATTTGGACAACAGCCACATTGGTGCTTTTAGCTTTACTCTTTGGTAAAGGTAAAAGGTAAAGATAATTTTATCTATATACAGTAGCACATTTTCAGCAACATGGCAATACAAAGTGCTTTGAGTAACAAACTATAAAGCATTAATCTCAAGAAAAAGTGCCTTTAACCGATAGCTATTTCTTTTCAGTTTTTCAACTCAAAAGGTTTATCAACTGTAAGATTACTACTGATTTCACTTAAGCAGATAAAGTTATCAACATGAACATGTTATCAAAATGTACCAAGTCATCTAATTCATTTCATACATAATGTTTATTTGTTAGATTTATAGTATATTCATAGAGGTTCCTGTATTACTTTGGAAATAGTTATGTTAAGGAACCCATAAGTTGATGCAAAAAATGACACTCAAGCTCAATGACTTGGTTTTAATTGAAAAACAATCCTGCCAGGTAATTTCTTTTGCAATCAACATTATAATTTTGATTGATGCCATTGTGCAAGTTGTTGTAAATGCACCAAACCAATATAGTGGGATTTGGAATATATCCTTGTAACTTTTCTTATGACCACAGAATGCTGAGGACTCAATAAATGGTTAAGCTTGAAATGCCATACAAGCAGTGTTTTCTGCATTCAAGGTAAACCACCTTCACATTACCTCTAAAAAATAAGTCTTAACAATTTCTTCCTTTTTGTTTGTATGTATGTTTGTATGCATATATACTGTAAGTACTTACCTAATAAGTTAGTACAAAACAAATTGTCTTAACCTTAAAGACAATTTGAATGCATAACTATGATTTAGTTGGGTTTCTCCCTTTTCTGTAAACTTAAAGTATACACATATTACAACTTTTTGAGGCTTCATGAACTGCAAAAAAAATCAAAGTGATGGTATAATAAAGGTTAAGAAGGGAAAAGTCATACCTCCTGCCAGAATCTGCTGCTCCAGTTCAGCCATCTGTTTCCTGTAAGCTCTCAGTGCTGCCTCCTTGAATGTGGGTCGAATACGCTTCTTGGGTGGCGTCTCCACCGGCTTCTCCTCTGGAACATTCTTGTTTTCATCCTCCTCCTGTTGTTGTTGTTCCTCTTTCTCAGAGACTTCAACAGCCTCCTCTGCTATTTCCTCTACCTCGTACAACTCTTCTGCACCCTCTTCCATCTCCTCTGTTACATCATTATCCTCAGTCTCATCAGGCTCTTCAACATCCACATACTCAACCATTGCATCGTATTCAGCAGTGTCCTCGGTGAGTTGGTTGTCATAATCCTCACTGTACTCTTCTTCGTACTGATCATCCAAGCTGCAATCATACTCCAAAACTCGGGTTTCGTTACTTGCATCAAAATCAGCCGGGGCCTCCAAATCCTGCGATGCCTCAAGATCCTGAGAGGCATCATTGTCTTGAGAGGGCTCAATGTCATCAGACACATCATAGTCCTGAGAAGTCTCACATTCCTGTGCAAGCACATCTGTGTCCTGGTTCTCGTTAACATTAGTCCTGTTTTCCAGGTTAGCTAGTACCTGCTCCATCACTTCAACATAGTGAGTCTCACTGTCCACAGATAGTTCTCCTGTTTCTGCACTTGTATTTTCCTCCTCCGCCTTGCTGAAGACAGGTTCCGCACGAACATCCGGTTCTGTTGTAGCAGGGGAACTATTTGCAGTAGAGGTGGAGAGTGTTCGGAAACGCCCCATAAATGAGGAAGATGAGTTTGTTTGTTCCTCTGGAGGAGCAGGGGTGCCTTGGGAGCCAGATTTCCAAACAACCTCCAGAGCAGACTTAGCTCTTTGGAGAGTGGATCCAAAGCCAAAGCCAAAGGACTTTTCACTTAGATCGATACTAAGTCTACTACTCCAGGTTTTTGGAACCTCATCCACTTTCTCTGTTCGTATCTCACTCTGGCTACGGTACATACTTGAGGATTTGCTCGGGGCCTGGTGAAAGCTATGATTAACATCAAGTTCAGGGAATTTTTCACTGGCACCTGCTTTTGAGGGTTCCTTGGCAACATCTTTAGGAACTGATTTAGGTGCTACCAAGGGAAGATCTGTTGGAGATACTTTAGAAGGCTCTTTGGGGGTCACTTTAGAACTGTCTTTAGGAGCTATGTTTGAAACTTCCTTAGGTAGAATCTTAGAAACCTCCTGAGCAGGTACTGTAGTTGTTTCCTTAGGTGGCGCTTTAGCCACCTCTTTTGGAACCTCTTTTGGGGGTGGTTTTAAAGCTTCTTTGGTAACTTCTTTAGTAGCAGCCTTTACACCCTCTTTAGAAATGACTTTCTGGGGTTCTTTAGCAATTATTTTGGGGGATTCTTTAGGAATGACTTTGGGGGATTCCTTAGGAATGATTTTAGGGGATTCTTTAGGAATGACTTTGGGGGATTCCTTAGGAATGACTTTGGGTGATTCTTTAGGAATGACTTTAGGGGATTCTTTAGGAATGACTTTAGGGGATTCTTTAGGGGACTCTCTAGGGGTTGAATCTGGAGTCAAGACAGGGGTATCAATTGGAGTTATTTTAGGGCTCTCTTTGGGTGACTCTTTAGGGCTTTCTCTGGGTGTGATTACAGGACTGTCTTTTGAGATTGCTTTAGGAGTGACCTTAGCAGTTTCAATGGAACTTAACTTTGATGTCACCTTAGATACTTCCTTACCTATAGGCTTAGTAGTTTCTTTGGGTATAAATTTAGAATTGTCTTTAAGGACAACTTGAGAGCTTTCTTTAACAGCTGATTTTAATGTTTCTTTCTGTAATTCTTTAGGGGACACTTTAGATGTCACTTTAGCAGAAACCTTTGTGTTTTCTTTTGTCGGTAGTTTAGATGTCTCCTCTTTAGGAGTAGTGACTTTACTTGTTTTGGGCGTCACTTTTGCTGCAGCTTTAGAGGCTTCTTTTGATGATATCTTTGTGCTTTCTTTTGTGATCACCTTACATCCTTCCCTCGACTGCCGGGAAGAAGTCTTGACAGCTTCCCGTTCTGTGATGGGAGGAATAATATGGGTGGTGATAGGAGGTAAAGAAGTGTCTCTGTCAAGCATCATAAACTCCTCATCTCCTTCAAACTGCAAATCAACCTCTTGACACTTGGTAATGTTCTCTGGAAATCCAGGAATAGTTGATGGGTCAAAAGGGCTACTGATCTCTATTGAAGCTTCTAAGCCAGAGTCAGCTCCTTGCTCCAGATGATGCCAGTCTTTCCATGGTGAAAGATCACCTTGTAATGATACCTGTGAGCCACTGTAGTGGCTTCTATCACCGGACATGCAGACAAGTCCATTGCTAACCCCACTATCAATAGTTTCAGTAGTCTCAACCTCATTATGTTCATATGTTTGATTATCATGAGGATGGCTGGGGCTAGCATACCAAGAGGAGGCCATGTCCTCTTGTTTTCTCTGCCACAGTTCTTGATCTGAGGAGGAAAGGAGGGAGCCACCATTTGCTCGTGTGAAGTATTGACTTTCTGAAAAATCTTCAGAGTACGACTGGCAAAGTTTTGAACAGTCAGACTCCGAACGACTAAGTTTTGGAGATGAATAATCGCTCTGAGAAAGCCATCCCGGGGTCATATCCGAGTAGTAAGCCTTTGCATGCTTGTCTGTGTCATAGTAAGAATCGTCAGCATAGTGGACTGTTCCTGAGTAGCCTGCTACGTCTCCTGACCTACTGTGGTCATGGGACCGCCTCTTCTCTGATTTGGACTTGTGAACAGGCTTTGAAATAACCATTGCATATTTGTTCCTGCTTAACTCATCCAGCTCTTTATCACTGTCCATTGAATCCCAGTCATCACTTTCTACTACTTTCTCCTTTCCTGAGACTTTTATATCCATACTTTCATATGTTTGAGAGGATGACATTGTTTTGTCTTTCCTGTCTTTTCCATCATTTGTTAAACTATCAGTAGATACTGTAATCCCTGTACCTTTGAGTTTGTAGCATTTCTTAAGGACTACGTCTCTGTCTTGGGGTGTTGCAAAAATAACAATAATAGGACGAGGCTTCGCATTAGAACATTCTCTTAGTTGCCCTAACCTGTGAGCTAGCTCAATTTTAATTGTTTTATGGGCATCAGTGAAACCCATTTTCTCTTTCAATATTTTGTATATTACACTCTCTGTTTTTTCTGATCTCTCTTCAGGAACATTGAGAAACCGCAAGGTTGAATTATTGGCCTGGTGGCTAATCTGTTTAATGTAGTCATGGATATCTCTTGTTTCCCTTCGTGACTGGACAAATCCTGATCTAAGCTGTTCAATCTCACTCTGAACTACTTCCACACTGCTGGAGATCTCATCAATTGAGCTCTTAAGGGCATTTACATGGCCACGAAGCTCAGATAGTTCAGTTTCTATCTGGCTGATCCCCTGAAGCTCCTTAAAAATCATTTCCATTACATCCTGCGTCTGACTGATGCAACCTGTTGAGGAAGAGCCAGGCTCTAGGGTAGAACTCTTTTGTTGTCGTCCAGCACGGTCCAGAGATTTGCTTCGAATGCCCAGGGTTTTCCTCCAATTGCTCACGTCAGAGTCTGAGGAGACACATTCCTGGCTCTTTTTCCATTTCCTTAACTTGCGTAGAGCCCCCAGCCTAAGCGTATGTAAACTAGAGCGTTCCACTCGTTCCCCCTCTGAACTGCCATCAGAGGGAGCCAAACTGATGAGGCTCTTCCTGTTTCGTCTTACTGGCATAGTGTGTGATTTATGCTCATCTAGTCTCCGGACAGGTTTTGTCTCACTCAAGGAGTCAGAGTAACTGCTGTCAATCGAAAGAACCTCAGAAAAGATACTTTCATTATTATTTAGAAAAAGAGAACTTTTTGGGAGTCCATTTGCTATAGCTACACGATAGCTGAAAGTGGGTGACAACGATGAGCAGTCGTTCTTTCCGTCGTCCTCTTCGAGCGATATGTTACGTGCCGAAGAGCATTTGGAAATCTTTTTGACAGTTGTCTTTAGAGTGGTTGAGAGAGTTAGATTATGTGCTTGCAAATCAGCGGTTAATTTGGGCTCTTTATTTTCACTTCTTTCTTTCTTCTTAATTGGGTTTGCCAATTTCTTTGTAAACATTCCTTTGCAAATCTTTTCAATATAGAATAACACAGTCTTGATTAGCGCAGAAACCATGGATGGCAATCCTGGGGATTGTCTTTATCATCGGGTGAAAGAAGAGGTTGGCTTGTAATGGAGTATGGGCGAGCCAAGCATATTCAGGCGCTGAATGATAGAACAGAAGCCCAGTTCACAATCACTAAAACCACAGTTTGTCCAGAGGCTGAAAGACTTTTAAATCCAGTTGCCTTCCACAGGAAAAAGAACAGTTCTCTGTAAGACACAAAAAAAGAAAAATTGTTAATGCAAGAGTGAATACAAAGTTCAAACATAAATACATTTTTAAAACCCACCTATTACAGTTTGAGTTTGCAAGATAGTTTCTACTGATTAAAGCCTAAATCCAGTGTTAAAATATAGTCTAAAGTCTTTTGCTTCAAGTCACTAAATCCATTAAATTTAGTCAACCTATAACCTTTCTCCTGGTTAGGAATTCAAACTATACTGTTTGCATAATTGAGAAACGTTTTTATGACATGCTGATGGGGGATGTTGGAAAGAGTTGGAGCTTCTTAAAGAGAAACTCTGATTTTAAAGCATCAGAGGAAAATAAAAAGTAATTTTTTGATTTAAGCAATATTCCCAAGTAACACAGTTGCTTGGTTGTGCTGTAAAGTGACACTGTGTGCTTGGGAAATACATAAAACATCCTCTTCAAAAATCAACATACAAACAGTGTTACCAACTGCACTGAAATATGCTTAAAATTTATGAAGCATGGTATTTATCCAACAGAACAAAAATGAAAATGCACTTATTCTCAAAGAAAGATAGCAGAACAGAATGACAAGTAATAAATCAAAGTGCTTATTTCTTCTCTATCTCTGGTTTAGAGTTTTGTTTTCTCTCTAAAACAGAGAGAGAAAATTTTTAATATTACCAGATGTTCTAAATCTAAATTTAAAAGCTTTGTTGTCATGTCTGAACAGTAAACATGTTCCAGTGCTATAAATAACAACAGAATGTGCAAGGCACAGTGTAGGGTGTCAATGACAGAAAATGTTGACCTTCTGAATGAACAGGAAGTACTGTTATTTAGATAATCCAGAAGTTTTTTTGTGGTGCAGAGCTAGCCCATCAGCAAGAGAGAAAGACGCTGTAATTTAAAAAAAACAACAACACATAATTTAACTGACAATACAGCGATTAGTTTGAATGTCATGTCGCTACAGGTAGCATAAACGTGTTTTTATTAACTATTAACCGCCCATGGTTTGGAACACAACAAATGTATCCTTTCATAGTAGAATATACACATTAGGTTGATCATCTGTGCAGTTGGTACCTTACAAACCATCTAGCTTTCAATCCTAATAATGCAAAATAAAGTTTGTATGCAACAACGTGATTCTAGGCCATGTCTTCAGGGGAGTCTAAGTCAAGTCTCAAGTGTTTGTTTTGTCCACTCAAGTGTGACTTGAGTCCAAGTCTTTCCCCATTGTACCTGCAATACTCTTAAAATATATCATTTCCATTCATCAAAGTTATTACCCTGTAATTTTAGATAACGGTGTAACTGAGCAAAATGCGCAAAATGCCATGACCAAAATCCTTGTCATTGACCCTAGTTGAGTGTTTTTTCCCCAAAAACATACAGAATCATTTGAAAGAATAAAAAATACAAACTTGCAGCTTTTTAGGCTTTTCCTACAGTTAAATATTAGACAACATTTTGTACAAAATGCACTACACTCCAAATTAGGTCTGAACTAATTGATTATATGCTAAAGGCACTTTAAAACTTAAAGTGAAAAATGTCACACTGCGTTTAATCAAGTATGTGTGTATGTGTCACTAAAGGTCAATACAGCCAGTGGCTACACTGATGTATTTAGCTTTAAGAGCGAGAAGCCAATCATTCTAATTGCTTCAGCGCAAAAATACTGTTGTCAGTGTCCACAGAACAGACAGCAACAATATGCTTCAATGTGAAAGTTTGAATTTGATTTAATAAGGAATGTTTAAGGTAATATTTTATATTTATACGCTCGGACTTTTATTGCATCCTTTTATTTTTAAGATGTTATACTAAACTTAAAAGCACAGAAAAAAAAAGTTTGACTTAAGATACAATGCACATTTATGTTTGCCACATACCGATTCGGAATGAAAGATGTGGGCGTCATTACTAATTAAAGTGGTGATTCACTTACACTGTCGAACGCTTGATGTTCCAATTAGTTTAATTAGTATGGTTCAGCACCTACGCTTACAATATAGTTGAACAGAAGAGAAAATAACAATCTTTCAATACTTGTGGAAAAAAAAAGAGGCATTGAGTCATGCATTGTTTAAACTTTAGTCAGCTGCGGGTAGCTCTGAGAGGTGTGTGTGTGTTTTTAGATTGCAACTGGTCAACTGAGTCAAAAAAAAAGAGAGGGATGTTGTGTTGTTCAGAGGATCTGACAGCTGCTCTGCATTAGTTCTGGGCTTTAGAGCTTGATCTGTCTACAGTCTCATGACCACAGAGAGATGCTCACTTCAAATGAGCTGTGAAACGCAGCTTCACAGGTAGCTATTATTGTAGGCCTCAGAAGAAGGACTATGCATTAGCTGACAAAACGTAAAAATACTGGTTGCTGGTTTATGTTGAATCCGGTATCAATTCATGTTTCTAAAACACAGATATATCTACATGTAGTTTACTCAAGCTGTAAAAGCCCTCCCAATTAACAGTACAGGTCAAATGTTGGCATCTATTGAGATTGAAAGAATAAGTAATCAACGGTCAGGATTTCTTTTTTTTTTTTGCAATCCAAATTGAATGAATAAAATTGACCATAGTTGGTAGCAGGAGTTTCCTGACTCAGCTTACTCACTCGCATACTGGCGGATAGCCAGAGGCAGCCTTTCTGCAGCTGATGGGTCATGATCCAAAACAGTCCACCCATGAGCAGCATATGTCCACAGACTGCCTCAACTGTTTCCATCAGAGCTCATGGGGATCTTAAATTAATTGTATATTTGCGTGACAAACCTCCGACTTATATCGTGCAACATTAGCTAGACGATATAGACGATATATTAGCGTCTAGCTGAAAGAGTCCAGCTAATGGGGCGGGAGGAGGAATGCATCGTGATGACGTCGATCCATTAGTATATTTGAAAATGCACATAAAATCTGACGGATTATTTATTTTTCTTGAAAGAGCTTCCAAGTTTGTATAATTTTTTTTAAAACTACCAAAGAAAATACTGATTTTTATTTCTTTTTTTTCTGCTCTACAGTTACTGGCACAGCAGTCCCAATCTGCACAAAATATTGAACACTATGAAAGGCAGCATGTATTTCCTGGAGATGGATTCTTTTTCTTTTTTCTTTCTTACACCAATATGTTATAATGTAATTTTCTTCTTATCAAACTGAATACCAGTAAGCATAACTAATAAGTAAAATGTAAATCCTAAGAAGGAGAATGTCATACATTAGCAATGAAAATAAACTGACAGAAAACTAAATAAATATTCTGTGAAATTACAAGGTGATGCAACGCACCATCTGGAAATGTTTTCTTTTTTCTTTTAGCACAACAGAATAAATGATGTAGATAGATACGACAGCAAACGTCTCATTAAAACTGAATTTGGTATTAGGTCCTTCTGTCTCTTTCAATGTTGTAAGGATGTAACAATGGTTCTGGCCTTTAAACACCAAGGTTTAGAAACAAGGATGAGCTTCCTTGCTAATTGAACATTTTGTGTCACGTTACAATCACAAACTTCAAAGTGTTGTTCTTGGATTTCATGTGATAAAACACAACAAAAGAGTGTATAACGATGGAACGTAAGGAAAATGTAACTTAAAAAGAAAAAGATGGACAACTAAAAACATCTGCACCCGGCCACCTTTACTCTTGATAAAACCGATTAACATTATTTAGCACCTGACCGGGGTGACTTCTAAAGGTGATGAATCAGATTTTATTTAAAAACTCTCTATCTGAACCTTCTAACATCTCAAGTAGACCTGTTCGATCCATCTTCTGAAAATGGACAATCAAAAGATAACCCAAGTCATGGTCAAGTTCTGGTCTTTGTGAGCTACTTTTCAGAGACCTTTAAATGTGACCTTTCTTTAACACACCTGAATCGAACGGCTCATTACCAGACCTATGAATGACCTGCAGATTCAGGGAATTCAGCAACTTGATTCAGGAGTGTTGAAAAAGGGATGCATCCAAAAGTTGCAGGGGAGTAGCTCTTGAGGACCACTGACCTAAACACTCCAAATGAAAGCCACTGGATGTCAGGGGTTCTAACAAAGTACCCGGCCCTTAAATCCTTAGCTGAGATACTACAGATGGACAGACCGAAGTGATATCACCTCTAGCATCTGATCCAGAACTGATCTAGAAATATAATTAATCCAGACTGCGGTTGCACATTGCAGATAGCTTATGCTGATTTGAACAGCTAAAGACAATATTGTCGATTTCAGGGACTCTAATGCAGTGGTTCCCAAAGTGTGGGGCACGCCCCCTACGGGGGGGCGCAGTGCCATTGCAGGGGTAGAGGGTGGGGTGTAGAGGTATGGATGAATGAAAATTAAAAAAACAGTTGCACAAAAGTGTTTCACTGTAAAGATGGTTTGTAGTGTGTTTTATTGCAACCTGAAGTGTGAAATAAACTTCAGTGGAGAATCTTTGGGAACCACTGGTCTAACCATAGAATCTCCCCTCGGTGGGACAATAAAGGGTATTCCTATTCTATTATATACCTTTTCTATATACCTTTCATCTCTGGCTGGATGATATGGCTAAAAAATATATCACGATTTCATATCAGTCAATATCAATAATTATTGATTTGGTTTTTTTTTTAACTCCTTTTCCAGGCTTCCATTCCACACCGTTCTTTTTATTGTTAAGCAGCTATGAGGCACGATGGCGAAAACCTTAAACTGCTGCTGCGCCAGCTACTCAACAGGTTTGTTGCTAGGTAACCAAACAGTGGGTGAGTTAGTTGATGCCACCCAACATGCTCAGCTCGCCGATAGCGGTCGAGAAGCTAAAGCCTTTCTTCTGCCTACATCTGTGCAGTTTTGGTTTGGAGTTGAATATTCTATTGGGATGTATTATCTATTGATATCAATAACGTCTCTACCACAATATATATCGTTATTGATTTATTATCCAGTCCTACTTTCATCTTTCATGCTTTTCATATCTGGGATCTCTGCCTTTCACTTCGCACAGCCAACATCGACATCTGCATGTTAAGGTTTGACAAATGAAGCGTCCGTCTTCCTTGTGAGCCAGAGTTGATGCTCAAATGACTTACTAATGCCCACGAGGTATTGCCTGTATCATCCCATTAGAGAGTAATGATGCAAGAATTAAGAAAGGGGGTGACAAATAACTGGGTCCCTACGTCCCCGGTCACGAGTATTTTAACATGAACGACCGTCGGATCTGCAGACACCCCTCTGTAGGACGACTCTGCAGCACATTTGGTTAAAAAGGAGAAACTTGAGCACAATTTGAGTAGATTCTCTTCTTGGCAGAACTGATTCGGAATCCTATCAGTGGGAGATAAGTGGAAAGTGAAAATTGGTTTCCAGAGAATAAGTTGCAATAGTACAGCCTCGGCCCATCAGAGAATGTGGCTTTGTCTGCAATGCACATTAAATATTCTATGTTCTTACATTCTAGAAAATCTCTCTGGGATTGAAATACACATGTGCAACTGTGAATTAAAATTAAAAAGCGTGATGTACTGTACCGTTCTGTAGTAGGGGTTTCAAAAGTTAGGGTTGAAAACAAGTCATTCAGGTCATATTGTCCCTATGTGCCTAAAGTAATTTTAATGAAACTTCAGTGTAGATAATGAATCAATGAGGTTTTCGCTAAACTGTTTGGAGCGTGGAGTAGGACAGGGTTTCACCTTCGCCACCTGTTGCTGCTCTAAAAAAAAAAAAAAAGCTCCTTTCCTTACAAAAAGAAAAGAGAAATGTAGATGTTCTGAAGAATTCCAGTTGCTTAAAACAAGCTTATCCTTGGCATGCCAGCCAAAGAAGCAAACAACTAAAGCTACATTGTTTAAAAAACACATTTGGCAAATTACAAGTGACTGCCTCAGCAGATAGCCTGATTAGTTAGTTAGTATTTGCTTTTTCTTCCAAAACTTACTCTGTTAAAACACAAAAAAACGGGAAAACACTTATTGAAAATGACCACTAAATTTAGCAGGTGTTTAGTCTTTAGCTTAGGTCCATGCATTAAGATTAAAAATAACCAACATATGTTAAAGATAGCACTACAGAAACTTCCTGGTTTTCTTTTAAACTCAAGTTACTATATATCCTTTTCTCTGCTGTCACAAGATTATTGCTCAAAACCAACAGAGTTATCAGATTCTAGGTCACCGGACCGGCCACTCTGGTCTGCATTAAATGATAGGCATCTTCTTCGATTCATTTTTCACCAGCCTAACCTTTTTTCATAGCAGTCCTGACAGGTCAAGAGATGAGTGGCTCATGTGACGAAAATAAATCTCGGAATTCTAGTGGCTCTCTGAAACCGTCTGTCCCGCTTCGCCCTTTTCTGGTTTTGGACTGAGAGAAGCAGGAGAAAAGGGGGTTAGTAAAAGCACTCGCTGTGATTAGAGGTGCTGCATTTTTTGGGGGGTTTTTTTTGCTTAAAGGTCTTTCATTAACATCCAGACTTTCACCCTCGTCTTCTCCTCTTGCGATCAGCAGTGCGCTCCACAGTTTAACACCTGTACAGCATGTACTATCGCCGCCACTCCCCTTTGGAGCAAACAAGAAAAAAAAAAATAAGAGTGTGAGTCTGAAGCATGCTAGCCTATTTCCACTCACAGCAGTGTATGCCTGGTTGTGCGTCGACTGATGCGAACCCCAGAGCAGGCCAGTCTAAGCTCATCATGCTCCCGTGCTGTGGAGGACTGTTTGTTCCCATTCCCCTTCTGGCTGAGACAAGAGAGCTTTTCTGCAAACCTTTTAGAAATTGATGCATATAGATGAGACAAGATTATGTGTTACGTCATGTCTCCAGAGCATACGATTGTGGATTATGGTCGAGTGTGGACGAGGAGGAGGTACAAAAAATAATAAATAGAAAATAATGTGGCTGTGTGCACCAATGTGCATCTGTGTTGTGCAGCCGTGCATGAAACACACATGGGCCACGCATGCCTCCTTGCATGGCTGCTCTCACGCATGCATTTGCTGCTGAGGAGAGCAGCATACCCCGAGTGGGAGCTGAGCAAGAGGAGGGCGTGTGCATCCTCAGATCATATTGCCCTCACGCCCATCCTTCGCTCCATTCTGCCTGAGTGGTCCATTTCCAAATAGAGGAATATCCGCCTGCAGCTTAGGAAGCAAGCCAGTAGCACAACAGATTGTCTCCTTCCGTCCATCAGCATATTATTTCTTGGGCTGTCTTGACGGGATCGAGCGTAATTTGGGTCGGTGTGACACAAACAGCTTGATCACACGCGCCCGTGTTGTGGCCACGTTATGCAAAAGAAGCGGCGGCGTGGGGAGAGAGAGGTGGGAATTTTGTGGGATCGACAGGGTTCTTTTTATTTCGGGGTGGGGTGGTGGTGGGGGGGGGGGGTGACGGGCTGTGAAAATCCGGAATAAAACTGCAACAGCTGGTATGGATATGAACGCCACCTCACACAGTTGTGTTTCTCACGTCGGCTGCATCGACAGATGATGCCCGCATCCTTCTCAGATAACGTCTCATTAATGCACTCACAGGGCCACAGGGGGAGGGGGAGGGAAGCAACAAGAAGAAGAAGAAGAAGAAATACAACAAAGTCCAGCCAGTCACAGGTCTCCCATCCACACACCCCCACCACCACCTCTATACATAGCATGCAAAACGCGCATCCAGCGCCGCGCCGCCGCACATACCTGCCGAAATCTCCGCGCGGGACCCAAGCCGGAGTGAGCGAAGCGAGCCGTGTAGAGCCGATTCCCCTTCTTTGAGCGAATGGTCGGCGCTCGGCTCGGGAGAGAGAGCAGGAATGCTGGGGATGAGATGCGCGGAGGGAGGGGACAGAGCGGCTCGGTGGGTGCGCAGCTGGCTCTGCTAATACCAGAGCTCACAGCATCTCTCCGCGTCCGTCAGACATCACAGTCCCAAAGCGCCGCTCCTGCGAGGAAACGCACGCGCACGCCTCTCTCTGTCTCTCTCTCTCTCTCTCTCTCTCTCTCTGCCCCCGCCGCCATGCCGCCGACGGCATACAGAGTACCCTCCGGTCTTTGGGTCCTTGTAAAAAAAAAAAAAAACCCTGAGCGATTTTATGTGCTCCGCGACTGATGCACTCTCCTTTTCTCATTGACAGTTTCACCAGCCCGGGTGTGTGTGTGCGGGGCGGGTGGCGGTGGCGCTGACGGTGGGGAGGACGGCGCTGCCGCCGCCGCTGCTGCTGCTGCTGCCGCTGATGATGACTGGCTGGCCGGAGTCAGGCTCTGTTCTCCGGCGGGAGAGCATCACTCTGTCCCCCACTTTCTCGCTGGCTCGCTCCCTCTCTCTCTCTCTCTCCGTGGGTGCGTGAATGTGCGCTTGTGTCTAGGTATGTCCGCGTGCTCGAGTTGAGTTCAAATAGACCCGAATTCAAGAGAGAGAGAGAGAGACAGAGAGAGAGGGAGAGAGAGAGAGAGAGAGAGAGAGAGAGAATGGTAATTTGGGGTTTTTAGAAACAGCACGTGCTTATGTGTAATTCCCTTCCACCTCTTCCGGTGGAAACCTTTGTGATGTAACATGTTAGTGAACCCTGCAGAATGTTCACTAGCAAGATGGGGGTTCCTGCTATCGTGTTTTTTGTTTTGTTTTGTTTATTTGTATTTTTTTGTGATTTTGCGCAAGTCATATCCATGCGCAATCCCAGCATGCCTATGGTGCAATCGTGCGCATGTCTAGGTATCGCCACCGTGGGGCGCTAGAGAGGGGTAATTGGAATGTTGAAAACGCTTTGGTAAATTCAAACATTTGTTTGTTAATTTAGCAATTAATTTATTAATGTTACTTACTTATGGCCACCCTGAGCAGGATATTTTATTTTCACTTCCTAAAATAATGGCCCAATTAATTTTTTTTGCCAAAAGAGTTTTTTTGTTTTGGCAAGAAACGACATGCTAATAACTATTATTATTTAAGGCTATTGTTTAAGCAAGGTCAAGATTTGGGTTGAGTTGTACTTTGAAATAATGAACATTCATTTTTTATGTTTAAAAAAAAAAAAACATGCTGTAAAGTATCAAGTATGCTGTTGATGATCTCACACTTTTAGGGTTTTTGTAATCATGCTTAGATTTTAAGATAAGATATTGCTGAATATCTAAATAAAATCCTTTTTTGTTGTTCCATGCAGTGTTTTTTAATTTTTTTATTTTATTTTGGTGGACCTATCATGCCATCCCTGACAAAATTTCCTAGGAATTAATTATTTGCTAAAACCTTTTTAAATGAGTTAAGTATTATACCAATGGTTTAATGTATCTGCTTGTTAGGAATGATACATGAGAAACAACAAATACAAAGACTGTTACTCTATTTTTGTTTATGCAACCTTGACGTTAATATGTATGGTTGCCTAACTATCAATGGATTGTAATTTGCTTGCATGAAAGAAGTTTTATGCATCCAAAATAAATTGGTTGTGGCATCAAAAGCCCCTAAATAAGAGCTGCACATCTTCCTAAATCTGGCATTGGGAGCAGTCTATTATGACATAATTTAAACTGTCACTACTGCTTGTTAAATACATCCTGGAGTCTAATTGGCTGACCTGCACAGGAACCTAACTTCAGAACACTCATCTTGTGTCTAGCAGCACAAGCCATCCATTTTGACTTTAATTAGTAAGCCAGAAAGAAAAGAAGTCTTGATATAATGCAAGGCAGTAGGAGAAATGTGAATAAATAAGAATTTTTTTAATAAAATAAATGGCAAGAAACACTTAA
Source organism: Brachyrhaphis roseni (assembly GCA_903066815.1). NCBI lineage: Eukaryota > Metazoa > Chordata > Actinopteri > Cyprinodontiformes > Poeciliidae > Brachyrhaphis > Brachyrhaphis roseni. The sequence continues at coordinate 16,375 of CAEFZY010046430.1, forward strand.
ATGACACATAAATGTACTTATTTATTAATGTTTGTATCTCCAATTTTATCAAAATATAAGTATTTTGATAAATTATGTTTCAATTTGTTTTGATAGGGCACTTTTGGTCTTCCACAGAATTTAAAGCTTGTAGTGGTCAAGTAATAAAGTAGATTTTTTTTTTTCCCCTACTGCCTCCCCCCTGGCTTGGTGGCCATTAAACATTGAAATAGAAGCCATCTTTCTCTGATGTCCTCCGTGAGCCTGGCTCCCTTCCGTTAGTCCTGATCTTCTCTCCCAGCCTTTATGTGTGTCGCGCCTTCCCTCCAACAGCCACTAATTGTCTGGCCTTCAAGCACAATCCCATTCCTCTCCCTCCCTGCTTCTCTCCGTCACACGAGAGAGAGGCTGGATGTATGGAGCGCGTGTGGTTTTCAGAGGAGAGTGGGAGCAGATCCCGAAGGCGGGGAGAAGTAGAAGGAGGAGGAGGAGGGGAAAAACGGCTCTCCGTCGCCCCCCGTCGGAGATGCCAGCGACTGCAACCTTCGAGCCTCAGCTGTCTTTTGAATCAGGGTCTGACTGACCCGCGTGATTCTCGCCGATGACTCGTGCGCCCTCGCGCTGGGGCAAACATAGCAGAGCGGAAGTTGCTTTCTTTTAGCATTTGAACCGCATTTGCCACGGCTCAGTTCAAGTCTGAGTTTTTTAATCTGAGGCGGGTTGACTCAGCAAAACAGTGGCGTCTGGTTGGGATGATTTTTATCTTTTAGCAATTTTCTTAAGACATAAAAATCTGTGAACACACGCAAAATGGAGACGATTTGCGTCGGATTTCATTGTTCGGTTTTTAGTATTATTTTGTGCTTTAGTGTCATTCGGAGTTTTCGTGTCGTATCTTCACACCGTCCGGTTTATGTTTGATCTGAATCCTGAGGAAAACAACTGCTGTCTCTGTCTGAGCCCCCAGCAGCCAAAGGGGACGACGGCGAGCCAAGTTTTTTGAGGCCCTCTCCATCTTCATCCTGCTCTCCCTTTCACTACCATATAACCCCTGTCCAAAGTTTATGTAGCAAACTAACAGCTTTCTCTGTCTTATGGTCAGGTCTGTTTTTTAGCAGAGAAAAGCAAAGTTGCAGCAAAGTTGTTCCTTTACAACAGATCAATATCACCTTGCCTCTTACCTCTTGAACTTTCACATTTTGACATATTGCACCTTCAAATTTTTATGCATGTTAAGACCAACATAAAATGGGGGCATGCTTATGAAATAAAAGAAAATAAAAAATGTCCTTAGACTCTAAAGTGAGGAATGCATTTTTTATTCATCCCCTTGAGCCAATGCTTTGTGGAAACACCTTTCACTGCAGGCACAGCTGCACGTTTACTGGGGTATGTCTCTACCAGCTTTGCACAGCTAGACACTGAAATTGGTGCCAACTCTTTTGTTTCCCAAGAGCTCAAGGTCTGTGAGGCCACCAGAAATTTTTGAAGCAATGTCCCAGATCAGATTTAAGTCTGAATTTTTCCCTGGTCCAAAAAAGTCCTTCCACAATTTTCCTCCATCCCACACAAGGAGTGTCACAAACTTTAAATTAAACTTTCCCGTAGCTTTTGTTCGACAGTGGCTGTTTTCTTGCCACGATGGCTTTCATTTAAGAGTATCAGAGCAAGTGCGACAGAACATGCAGGACTTTCTTCTTTTTTTTTTTCCATTTTAAAATGGAGAGCCGTCTATTAATTTCTTTCCATGTATGAATTAATTTGAGAGCGCAAACAGGGGGACTGAGAGAAGGTGAATGATTAACTTAAAGGGAGCTCAACTAGACGGAAAGGGGATTACGACCTATGGAAAAAGAGACTAACACTGATCTAAGAGAGTAAGCTACAATACAAACCGAACACAAAAACAAGTAAGAAACTAAACAAAAAAAAAAAACTCATGTGGAAAGAGTTTTCAAACAATAATCGAATTAAGACTTCAAAAGTGATCAAATTACAAATACCACATCCAAAACAGACATGCTAGTTTTGGTTTTGATGAACGTATTAACAAAAGACAATCACTATGGTATCTAAACATGAGCCATTTTAGCTTCTTTCTACAATATGTCACCGCAGATGGAGTTCAACTGTTGTGTCATTTTGTTACAAATTCAAGTATGATTAAATTTGAGCAAAAAATATTTTAAGTTTATAAAAAAAAATAAGAAGGAGGAATACCAACGTAAAATAGTGACGTTTTTAGAGCTGCTTAACATTATGCAGCAGAAACGCAGTGAAAGTGCGCTCTCGCTAGTTTTGCTTTCACAGGAGTATTATGGACTAATCGCATTTTGTGAAACAGCATTAACGTTGGAAGGTAGCAGAGTGGCATTAGACCGCAAACAGTTGTAGCACAAAAGCTAAAGCGTTTCTTTATAAGCCATCAGATTAAAATTCATCATCAAAATATCTCCTGATACACAGTTTTATCATCTGAGAGGGAAACGCCAGATAGTTGGCATTAATGGGAAAGGCAGATGGCCTTTATGTGGCCCTTCCGTGGTTAAAATCTTTCCATTGGAGCATAAAGAGATAGCCATGGGCGGATGAAGCATTAAATCCAACACACGACCGTCAGCTGAAAGGGAAAAAAATATTTTTTCATTTCTATTTAGGAGAATAAAAAACACTAAAGTTGCATATTCAGATGACACAGCTGTTTACACACAGCTGGCATTAACTCACACTGCCTTCAGCACTAAAGGACTAGATTATTGTTTTTCTCATATCAGCAACCAGGGAAGAGAGTAAAACAAATATTGTTGTTGGGGGTCGACTGGGTGAAAATAAAATTCTGTGGACTGTTGAGGCGAGGAGCTAAGAGGTCATGAGCGTAGTGGGAGCTTTCCAGAGCATTTCAACTGAGCAATTGTACGGTTAAATTATCATTCCACGAACATTTCTGTTTGCTGATTCATGCTGTCAAACCTCCTATTTTCAGCCATTGTGGGATCAACAAAATAAACACTAGTGACTTTTCATTAGAGAAGCTGGACCTCGGCATTGTCGCTGTAACACCCATTTAACTTTTTTCATTTTACAACCACAAACTTCAATGTATTTCATTGGGAATTTATGAGACAGACTAATGGTGTTTTCACACAGTCTGGTAGATGCGGTTTGATTGGGTGCCAAAGTTGCAACATTCGTTACACTTTCAGTAGGTGAGATTTGCTCTCTCACTGCACTCTGAAAACCGATCCAAACTAACTGAAAAACCTGTTCACCTCCTCACCTGTGGTGGCGCTGCACCAAGAACTATTAAAGGAAAAAACTCAGAAAAACGGATTCAATTTTAGAAGTTGTACAATGTCTTCTTTTTCTTGTTGTTAAAAGACCATGAGCTACTTAATACAATTTGTTTTGGTTGCATTTACCCAGAATGCCTTGCTCTACAGTCCACTTCCTGTTTTTGGAGTGGTCTCCAGTCCGCTTGGATCCGCATAGAAATTCAAACGGCGCCAGAGCTCAGTTCAACCGAGCTGAGACCCAAGTTTACAGACAGATCGCATCAGAGTTCGACTGCACATTCACAACTCCCCAAACAAACCAAATTTCCTAAAACAAACTACAGCTTGATTAAAACAGACCAGCTGGTGTGAATATAAATTCCTACACAAGTTTTACAATGTGTTTTCAAATAAGAATGTGAAAAGTGTTCTGTGACTTTTCTGATCCATTTTTACTGCAATTACATCTTAGTCTTTTGGGGTATGTCTCTACCAGGTTTACACATAAAAGACATTAAAGACTGATACTTTTGCCTATCCGTTTTTTTTTTTTTTTTTTTTGCAAATAGCTAAAGCTTAATTTTACATCATTCTGTTTCATCACTTGCTATAAGCTGAATGTCCGCCCTCGTCTTAATTCTCTTTCAGCCTTCGACAGACTTTATCCCATTATTGCTTCTTGTATTTAGCTCCATGCATCTTCCCATCAACCCTGAACAGCTTCCCTATCTCGTCTCTCCCTAAGGAAAAGTCTTCAAACAGGACAATACATTCGTCATCATGCATGCTCGACTGCTTTGCAGATCAACTGTATTTAATTCAATTTAATTTGATGAATGACAACGTAGGCAGGCTCTGTTTACTCATTTGGATGCATTGGGATTGTTTAGAGGCTTCAGAATACAAAACCATGTCACACTTTTCACATTTTTATTAGTACAAAAGGAATCACACAACCATCTACCATTTTCCTTCCTCTTCAAAGGTCTGTGCTACTTTTGTTTTTTTTTTCAATCTGTTAAATTAACAGCCTTATCATTTTGTGGGAATCTCTACATCCAGAAAGGCGTTTTGAGTTTCTAAAATTTGGAGAGGGATGCTAGGATCAGTACAGCGCACTTCAAGTACCCTGGGAGATGTGTGGTGCTGTCTTCCATTTCACAAACTGCTGCATTGCAGATAAGAATCCTCTTCCTGAGCACAGGATGCCACACACTCTCAGCCAGACCTTTTGTTATTTTCCGGTCAGTCATGTATTTTATTACCTAAAAAGAGTTAAGACTTTAGACATCCCCTCTCCCCCTTGAAAAGCCAAAAAGGTTTTTTAGCCACCTGATTCACAATGGGCTCACAGACTGCATGCTACATTAGTCAACCAGAGACAAAACAAGAGGTGAAGCTACTGAAATCAATTCAAACTGAGCTTATTTGAGAGACAACCAGTGAAGAAAGCTTTTTTTGTTGCTGTTGTTGACGTTTTCATTTATACCAAGGAGTTGTGAATTCTCTCAGATCACAACATTTCTGTCAGTTGTCAGGGCATTTGAAAAATAAAAAAAGCTGTCGGTTTCTCATTTTTCCTGCGTCTTATTCATTCCTGGCAGGAATTGCTTTGGTATCCAGATCTTACCTAAAGCTTACACCAAGTCTTTTCTTTTCCTTTTCCATATTAAATCCTGTAATAACTTTCGGAAGCCCCAAAGTGCCAAGATGGTGTCCGAGTTAGAATGCACTGCCTGGGTCTTTCCTTCCCCTTCCACCTTATCAATATTAACGGGACAAAGGCAACGATGACATGAGGGGGAAGGGAAGAGAAAAATTCTTTTCATTATTTATTCAGCATCTGTTTGTGCTTGTTCCAGGAGCTGCGACTTTCCATCATTATTCTCCATTTCTTTTTGGCATTTTGATTTCCCTTTGTGGGCTGACAAAGTGACCAAGACAAGATGGACCAAGTCATTGTTTTGCAAGTCTCTAGTCTTTATCCTCAAGTCTCGAGTCAAGGCAGGCAATCGTCAAGTCCCAAGTCTGAAACTTGGAATTTCAAGTCCTTTACAGTGTTTTGTTTTGTTTTTTACAATGTTGCAATTGTCTTTTAAAAAGTACTTCTAAAATTGCACCTCCATATTGTACAGTTCATTTAAACTTTGCTGCAAGAAAACTCTTACTTTAAATAAAAACTTTCCAGAATAAACAGTCAGTAAAAGAAAATAAAAGCCAAAGCAGAACACCATATTCAAACTTAATGCACCGACTGCAGTAAACAATATATACTCTCAATTTGATTTCCCAACACGTATTCAAATATATGATCCATCATCTGACGGAACTGGATTCATTTCACCGTTGTGATGGAGAGAAACTCTGAACCCAGAGTTCAGCTTCTGAAACAGCTGAACATCCACCGGTAATCTGTAGCGAACAAGCTGGACGTTATACTCGCACCACAAAAATGACATACACCTTAACGTCAAACAGAATCATCAACATAGCCCAGCGAACTAATAGCACAAAGCTAGCTAAAGTCAGCTGTGTCATCATAGCAAAAGGAAAGTACCACTTACTGTTCTTAAAGCAACGTCAAATGTTGGGTAAGTTGTTATATTTCTGTCTGTGATTTTCTTTTTGCATATTGCACTTTTTATTATTATTTTTGTTGTTGTTGAGTTTTTTGTAGTTGATGTACCTTTAAAAAAAACTATCTTTGCTAGAATATTTGTTTTGACATTTTTGGTGTATGTAATTTGATTGGCTCCACTGCAGCTCATGCACACGTACAGCCAGAATGTGGAAAACCAGAGAAACCATCTGCGTTTATTAATACAGAATGAGTGAAATAAGAAAATGAAATAATCTGCGCTTCTTCAATAATAGGAATATGTTTTAATCTTTAGATATGGGGTAAAAGACACACTTTCATAAAAACAGACACTGTCTAATAGCAAACAGTCATGACGTCTCTTAATTTTTATTGTAATATTTCTGTCTTATTTTGTTTCTCTTTTTGCAATTGTTCATATCAAAGAGAAAAAAGCAACAACAAAAAACCCCGAGAAATACAGGGTTTTTTTTTGTATTTCTACAAAAAACCCTAAAGTAATCATTAACGTTACAAAGTTCAAATAATCTCAAACTGGTTTCTTGACCTTGATCGTGAGATCAGGTCTTAATCCAATAGAGCTCATAAGGGATGTGGTTGAAATTCTAAATTTACATCATGTAGCCAACAAATCTGCAGCAACCGTGTGTTATCGTCATGGCAACATGGAGCAATATCTTGGAGGAAAGTTTATGACACTTTATGGAGTCAGTGACACGAAAATTAAGGTAGCTCAGGCAGCAAAAATCCAGTTCAACCCAATTCCAGCAAAATGTATGGAACAAAGAGAAAATACAAAGTGAGACAAAAATTGAGGAATTAAATGACCTGCTTGTTTTAGCTGCCACCGGTGTGTAATTTGTAATTTGTACGCTGACCAAACCCAGTGTGCTGGTCCACTCCAGATTCACCTTCGGCAAAATTAACCTCGGTTTAGTTTAATTAGATGAAGAGGTTTGATATGTGACTTGATTTGGATTGATGTGACCTATGAATGTGGACCTCAGGACAAGAACTCAACATTTGGGCGCCTGTGAGGAGTAAGGGTCACTGTGGCTCGGTTCTGGGTAACGGCTCCACCGAATGACTCAGAGCTTCAGTCGCTCTCTCTCTCCTTCTCTCTTTCTCTCCGTCCAGCTCTAACACACACGCTCAGTTGCCCAGGGGTGACGACTTGTTGATTTCCATTTGTATCCTCAGCTCATCGTTATTCACACCTGAGTCACCACAACACACACCGATACGTGCAGGTCCCAAACTTCTGGTATTTCCGAAGAAATGGCGGGCAAAAATATTCCTTAATTAAACCACAACAGGAAAAATGTTTGTGTATTGTGTGGATTGTTTTGACAGATTTGAACACTCTCTATCGTGTGTTGCCTCTTAAGTTTGAACTTACACAGATTTAATTTTCTTTTATTCCTTTTTGTCTGTCAGAACAAATTTTCACAGAAGATGCAGATAACCTTAATAAAAACAGCAAGCAATTTTAAAAATATCATTACTCAAGGTGTAAAAAACAAAGCAACCTGGTCTTCCTTACAGAATTGATTCCATTCCGCTTGATTTTTTCAAGCGTCAAAATCAAACACAAGTCTCATCTGTTTCTTAGCGACTTCAAAACCTCAGTTTTTCGTTTTTGTTTTATGTTTTCTGACCCATGCAGAGTTTGACTAGCTAATTTTTTCTACCTTTAGCTAGCCACCTTTAGCGTGTCAGCAGGAATGACTGATTTCATTGCAAAGTGTTCTTGAGGGTCCAGAAAAGCGCTATGTTATGTAATTTCATTTTATATATTGTATATATTTCCCCACTCTTTCCACACCTTCAGCATTGCTTCAGTTAAATTTCCCACAATCCAGCGCTGCATTACCATCACTGTCAGATGACCAAACAAATACCACATGACCAACTTTCGTCCCCTGTTCCTCTAGAAACAAATGGCAGCAGGATGGAAATGAACTAGTTTTTAATATCGGTCTGGTTTTATGTATCGGACCGATACCGTTATGTTAAAAAATTACTGTTATCGGCCGGTATGTCACGCATGTCCAGTTGAAATCATCACTGGAAACTGCTTTTGTATTCACCAAAGGTGTTTTGGTTTTAAAATCGGTTTTATGATCCGAAACATTTAAGTGTGAAACAACAAAAAAAGGAGGGAATCTACAAAAGGACAAGTACTTTTTCACAGCATGCTGCTCTTTTCCTTTATTCCCTCATTTGTGCCAGTAAAGATCTTGAGAAACACCCAAAATAACAGGAGAATACTGGCAGAGGCAAAAGAAAGGAATGGAATGGAATGAAGTCGTAAAGTTCAAAGTTAAATATTTCACATTTTATACTAAAATTCAGGTGCTTGAATTGATTTTTGTCTCTAATCAGAAGGAAGGAAACACGCAAATGCAACATGTGGATCATGCAAAGATAGGAATACGAGTATGTCTGCCTCCTCTTTCTATTGTGACTCTGACTCTCTCACACACACAGGGCCCCTCAGGTGCAGCGGCTTTAACAACAGCCAAGTGTATCCCTAATAATTAACAAAAAAATTGTCTTCTGAATGCTGAAGTATCTCTGTGCCACGCAAGCTTAGCGACGTGGCTGTGTCAACGTATCACTTCCCGTTTTACCGTGTCGTCCCGCAGCAGGCTGCAGACGCCAGATAACAACAGCACAAAGCATGCTGGGAGATAAAAGCGACACTAAATGCGCTGGGGCCCCTTTGGTGCCTGTCACAGCGTGATGTGGCATCAGTCAGTATTACCGCTGCGAGTGGTGTGTACCTGCTAGCAAGCAGTGCAGCAGGAAGGGAGACGACGAGGCAGAAGACCAGCGTACATTTATTGAGCGGCGAGTACATGAACGGTGTAAGAACAAGTGACTCCTAAGACAAAAGTTCAAGACTTGGTTGCAGGAGTGAAACGTAGCATTCTGCAATCAAACGTTCCACTTCTCTGATGTTGGTTTGGGTTGATTGCTCAACGTTAGCCATCAATGGGGACGTGTATAAACAGTGAGGTTCTTGTCACCTTTAAAGAACGTGAGGATGTTTCAGTGAATACTCTGCGACAAGCCCATCTGAATAAAAGAGGATGTAAAAAGAAGAAGAGCCCATCGCAGATTATGCGCCAATCTGGGTCAATTCTGAGAATCAAATTGTTCAAAGATTCTCCAAAGGAACTATGAACATGCACTCTCTTTTGTAACCCTTCGGTATTCAGTACAAGTTCTGCCATTCCTCCCAAAACTTTAGACACAATGTTTTCTCTACTCACTTGCACTTTCTATCTCTGCAACTTGTAGCTTCAGCTATCTTAAGGGACGATCAGGAATTCTGTACTTTGCCTTTTTGACTCTCTAAGCACGCAGGTTTGACTTAGGAATGTACTCCAAGTCCAAACTGAGACCTCAAGCACTTAATGTAATCAGACACGGCAATAGCAAATAGTCTGTAGTTTAATGGAAGGACTTGTAATGTAGTAAAATGGAGATCTGAAACTAAAAGAGAAACAATTGTACTTAAATGGCTGCTGCTTTCTTTTTTAAGTAATGTGATTTGATTGACCTCATTAACTGACATTTAAGGTAAAAAAAAATGATGGTGTGTTATTGACTGACATCACTGTATGAGTGATGCAACTCACAAAAGAGTTACTAAAAAAAACCAATCACTGAATTATATAATCGTGTCAGCTTCTCTGCAGCATGAAATGCAGTAAGTTGACCCGAGTTTAAACTCTCACTGAACTGCTGCTGTTGAAGATGATCTGAGGTGAAAAGTCCCAGCATGCACTTTACCAAATTTTGCACATTTACACATGTTGAAGAGCTCTCTGACTGCACTAAGATTTGTGCATTAAAGGAAACAATTTGGTTTGATACTGCCGAGTTAAATCACTCGTAACTTCTGGAACTTTTTTCATAGGTGAAGTTTAAGAGGCTTTTCCTTTTTTCTACTAGAAGTTTAGATGTTCTCAAAACTTAGGATAAACCTTTTAGGATACTTTTGAAAAACATAATAATTAACTGGTATGTTAAGAGTCACTTGTCTTTTTTTGTATCACTCAAAAAAATCTCCAGGAATGATTAGTGCTAAAATGTTCTCTTTGTTTTTTGCTGATTCAGTCCTGAGGGAAGGTGATTGTCAAACTCCTTTTAAATCCCAGCAGACCTTTGTTCACTCTACGCTCGGCCTTACAGCTCGCAACATAAACTAAACTTCAATGTTTTGGGAGGAAAAAAAAAAATCTCTCTTTACTCTTTATGGCACTTAAGGGAAACGGACTGGAAAATGTGGAGAAGATACTCTGGGTGTACCAGACCTGTGCTTTTGTTTCCCTTCATAAGGTTATTGCCTCCAGCCAAGTTCGACAGGTGAGTCAGTGGCTCAGTCAGATTTATATCAGTTAAAACAACTAACCACTTCCTGGTTGAGCTTCTGTGTGCTCAGAATCACTGAAATAAATTTCTGTGATTCTGACGATTTTGATGTGTTAAAACTCAAATACGTCAAAATTTAAGGCTCGGACTGTTTAATTCACGACTCTGTTGTCTTCAAAATATTAAAAGACGGGAAAAAGAGATGTTCAAGACTCTTCCGAACGCGCTGCAAATGAAGGATGTTAGTCTCGTTGCTCCTCCTCCCCGACAGCTGCCCTGCTAAAATGAAAATACTAAATTAATGGCCTAAGTCTCTTATTTTTTCTTGCCTAAAAGTGATTTTTTTATATATATATTTTTTGCCTAAATCATCTGTTGACAATAAAAAGGGGTGATTTTTATTATTATTATTTCAAAAATCACTTAGCAAATAATAAGGCAGTGATCTTGGGAGGGCGTCAATATGCCTAAAGATTTTACAGATTTATTTTGGTCACATTTGGCTGATGTATACATACAGCTCTAGAAAAAAAACAAAGAGACCTAAAATGATCAGTTTCTCTGATTTTACTTTTTATAGGTAAATGTTTGAGTAAAATCAACGTTGTTCTTTTATTCTATCAACTACTGACAACAAGTCTCCAAAATTTCAAGCAAAAATTTTGTATTTATTTGCAGAAAATGAGAAATGGTCAACATAACGTAACAGATGCAACGCTCTCCAACCTCAAGTAATGCAAAGAAATCAAGTTTTTATTTATTTAGAAACAACAATACTAATGTTTCAACTCGGGAAGAGTTCAGAAATGAATATTTGGTGGAATAACTATGATGTTTTCAATAGGGTTCAGTGCAGCGGGCTCTTATTTTTATAATGGTCTCCTAGCTGTATAATGTGTGAAAAAATTATGGATTTTAAAACCTATTTTACAGAGATCAGTCAAAAATAAATAAATCACACATAGATGACTTCCACATGTCCATTACCGGCAGCTCAACTGCTCAGGTTTCTCAGATGTGACATTTTATTCCAGACAGTGAACTTATTGTTAGCGAGGAGACAAGAAGCATTATCGCATAAATCTCCGCTGCCCTATTAGCGGCTTGTATGGATGTGGCTCCGGCTGAGCCACCGTTTTAGAGCGGAGACTTTCACTCGGCTGTAAAAGGTCAAAGCGGTTCTTTTAAAGCTCTCTGCTGAGAGACTCTTTTCTTGCAGGCTTTTATAGGACTGCACCACCGCCCTCGCCCTTCCGCCCCAAACCCGCCTGAAAACCAGAGAGCAATGGCATTCTTGTCCCAAACTTCTACAAACATCCGTGGAGCAATAAAACTCAAATACGTCACAATTTAAGGCTCGGAATGTTTAATTCACGACTCTGTTGTCTTCAAAATATTAAAAGACGGGAAAAAGAGATGTTCAAGACTCTTCGGAACGCGCTGCAAATGAAGGATGTTAGTCTCATCGCTTCTCCTCCCTGATAGCCGCCTGGCTAAAATGAAGCTGTAAATGCCTGAGCATACATGCGGGCGTCACCAGAGTGAGGGCAGGCCTGCCCTCGCTGCGGCAGGCTAATTATATTTGCACCTCGGTGATGAATGTAGCTCGGCTGTGATTTATTTACAACGGCGCCGACAGCATTCTGGCTCCGCCGTTTCCTACGGCTTCCCTCTCGCACGCAAATAAACACGCAAGTATAAGGAAGTTTAATGTCCCCCGAGAGCAATTATCATGCGGTCCTACCGTATTGCTCGTGTCATTAATCTCCTTGCCGACTTTGCCGTGACAATACGGCACTTCCTGTTGTTATTTACCGAACACTTCCTGACCGGGTGGGTTTTACTGCGCCGAGTGATTACAGACACAAATACGCTGACTTGTCAAATCCCAGCAGGCCCAACGTGTTGGGAAGCTTGTTATTGAGGCAATAAAGGTTAAAAGTAAAAAAAAAAAAGTGTTATAAAAGCTTAATAGGCACATGAGGTTGCTGTCATTGGTACATGCTTTACATAAAAGAGGAAAATGGTAAATATGAACCGGTTTTGTGCAATGATTTACCAAAAGAACAAATACAAAGATGCAAAAATCAAATGGAACGGCAGAAAGGTTATGCTATGACAGAGTATCAGGGCCATGGCAAGAAAATATATATGAAAAAAGAATAAAATAATGTGAATAAAGTCATTATATGAGAAGAGTCATAATATTACCAGAATAATGTCGTAAAACAAAAGAAAACGGAAATACGAGAATAAATAGTCATAATATTATGACTTTGTTCTTGTAATATTATTACTTTATTATTCTTGTAATTTAATTTATTTATTAATTTGTGTTTGTATAGCCCTCATACTCTATCGTGCTATATAGATGTTCTGATCTTCTGATAACGTCTTTAATATTTAATTTTTTTTTCATTAAAAAAATATTAAAATAAATTATTTAAATGGATACGTTTATTTAAATAAATAAATAAATAAGTGTCTGGCAGTGACCGAGAACATTGTCATAAGATTACAGTGATTATTTTAAGTAGTTCACCACTATATGCTGACTATATATAGCATATAGTGATGGCTAAAATAAATAATCTTCAGTCTCACATTAAACTTCTAAACCAAAAAAATCAGGATTACTAAATAGAAATTCCTATAAATCCCAATTCGCTTTAAAAAGTGAGGCATAATTTCAATGATGAAATGATTGACAAGGATAACAACCATTGTGCTATGAGGGATTTTTAAAAAAAAAATTTAAACAGTAATTTCTTAATTTGAAATTTTTCCCAGCAGAATAAATGTCCTCAAATTAAAGCTTGGATTTTAACTCTGACTACAGATTTGTTTATTTACACACATCCTGCAAGTGGTGTCATTAATGTATCAACATCTATATGTGAAAAAAAATATAAATAATCATTGACAGCATGAGGAAATGTTACATTAGGTTTAGGGTTTGAGCTTTTCTTTTTCTGCAAGATGTTTATTTGTTGTTGCTTCGCTTTACAGTTGAAGTTGTTCATTTTCTGCAGGACTGCGCTCAGAGCTGAGTGCTGTTGAGAGAGAGGAGTAAGCAGGTTGGTAAACAGGACAGGAGAACCGAGGTGAGATTGTGACAGATGGCCTTTCTCTGGACATCTTCCACATGCTTTATAAGCACACACCCACACGCATGCACACACGCACACACGAAAACACACGCCAGTTGGTATTTGTACCAATGTTAGGACTTTGTATTGAGTTCCATTCATTTTAGTAATGATATTTATGTCAAACCTAGACATTCTCCCTAACCCACCGCACTAGCACCAGGCTTTTGTCCCCATTAGACCCATCGGTCTTCTGAAGGTTAGTAAACAGTATCATTATTATTCTCCTTTCTTTGGTTCCCTCTGTTCTCCTCATCTCCCACCTCTCGCCCAGCCTGTCAGCCCGCCTTCCTGCTCAGCTGGTTCATATCTCCTAATTTCCCTCCACCTGCTCTCTTCCCCAGCTGTCCAAACTCAGCTGTGATTAGCTCCACTCCATCATCACTTCCTCCTCTCCCTCAGTATTTAAGCCGTTCAGTCTGCGTCGTTTTCCGCCAACGCCTTCTGGAACTCTCTGTGATACTCTACGACCGGCTCCGTTACGTTCTGTGTACCTAATTGTTGAATATGCTCTCAAGAACACGCCACACAACAGAAGCTGCATGGAGCTTTTACTTTCATAGATTTAAAAAAAAAGAAAATTATTTCTGCATGAAGGATTTCCTCTTTTAAAATCTCCGACATGAATGGGATGCCATACAGGTCAGTAACATTGAGCACATGCTCTGCTCCCATTGTTAAAACCTATCTGTGTCATGCTCTCATTACATTTGCTCCATTACTCAAATGCAACGACTTCTCTCCTCCTGCACTCCAGTTATTTAGATCTGACTGCTGTTCATTGTAAAAACGATGCCGTGAACAACTGATCATTACTGTTTTTACAAATGAACATCAGAGTGAAAGGACAAATGTCCACTACCGTAGTTCTAAGGTAAACCACTTATACCTGTCCAACTATTCTGAAAATAGTTTGGCAGGCAGAGGAGATTCTTTCCTCTGGAGATTTATTCATGGTAATATTTTTCCAAGCGCCGAACAATAAACAGATATTGATTTTTCTTGAAAAAAGAAACGTCCCTTGCTGTACTCATCTGTTGGCCCGCTTGAAGACAGACATCAATTATTTTATTGCAGCAGCCAAGAGAGCCACATATTGTGGGGGTCATAAAAATATCTATATAGCAAGCCACATAACTAATATAAAAATACCGCTTTTTTTTTGGCACTAATTATTTACATTTTCTAGCACAAATCTAATGGATTAATAAATCCATCAGCAGACTTATTTTTTAAGACCATCTGAGGTCTTCTACACATAGGAAATGTGTTTTTCAGACATCATTTCTTATGTCTGAAGAACACATGTTGTTGTAATAGCTTCAAGCTTGTTGATTCTTTTTACGACTTATGGAGATTAATTCTTAAAATCCAAGTTGGAAATGAATAGTTAGAGAAACCAGTCTTGTGAGGAAGCCGCGCGATGCAGCACGAGTTAAATCTGCGGCTGTCTGTCTGTCTGTCCATCCGTCGGCCCACGCTGACCTTGTGCGACTTGTTGCTTCTAGCTGCTTAGACATTTAAATAGGGTTAGATGAAAGTCAGAGCAAATTCACATAATCGTATTGAGTGGACTCAGATGGGTCTCAGTATGAAACATCTTGCCAGCAGCGAGGCATGGGGTTACTTTTTATGATTTTTACTTTATTGTTATTTATTTATTATTTAAATATCTGTCACTTAAAGTAGAGCGGGACAAGGAAAAATAAAACGATAATTGAGGAAAGCAAATATCTAAAAATAGTAAATGAGTCGGAAAGGACACAGCAAGAGAGCAATTTATTCCTATTTTTTAAAGCTTTAATGCTTTAAATGATTGACTTTGTTTAAACTCATGTCAATTATTATCTTTACATGTAATTATATTTTGCCTCAAAAGAAACTGTGCTTTTTCTACACTGGTCAAGCTATACCTTACGGCTTCCAAAATTGTATAATTGAAAATAATCATATTGTTCCCATTATGGAAAGTACTTTTTTTTTTTTGTTGTTGTTGTTTTTTTTTTTTTATTCCCGGTGAGAAACATTCTGCTAACCAGCCTTGTTTGGTGATATTGAAAGGACTCATTAAGCAGAAACAGAGAGGGTGAATTTCAGAATCAACAGGGTGGGATCATTAAAACTCAATTCTTCTTCCAGGGGAAGCTTTAGGTCATTTCCTGAGAAATGAGCTGAACAAAATTAAGACGAAAACAGTAAAAAAAGAAACAACAAAAAAAAACAAGTGTGGGAAACATGTTGGCGCATGCTTACATTAAAGTATTTTTTACTCAATTTTCTGCCATTTTCAAAAAATTCCAAGCTATCTGCAATCAGAAATCTTTAACGGGTGGAAATATTTACATTTTACCCTCTATACAAAAAAAACTAAAAGTTTAGATCTTTTTATAGTAGTTTAATTTCAATATGAAGGCATACTATGTCAATGAAAAAAGATGTATTGCATAACGTAAACCATTTCTTTCACGTTATTAAGTGGAAATAGACACTTGATCCCCTAAGAGACCATGACTTATAGGGCTGGAGAAGAAGGCATTTTTTGCAAGACCAGAACGTAGACGATTTCTGTAGATCACCAGGTTTTTCCACACTACAAGAAGAAAACGATAAAACCTCCAAAACCATCTTAATGCTTTAAATTTTCGCCTCATTCTAATGTTCTGCGGGGTTACGCTCTGGAGACGGACTATGTGTTTAATCTATCCATTTTATTGTTGTCATAGCAATGGGTCTTGAGTTATTTTCATGGTGGAAGACATCTTGATGAACCATCTGTAGTGTTCAGTTCCTAAATTCCACTGCAGTTGTTCTTGTACATTCTCCAAAGACGCCTATAGCGGAAAAATGTATTTAAAATGCAACATTTTTACCTCAGGGCTCGATTTGATGTTTGTTAGCGAACCGCTAATCCGTACATGTGCCTCCTGAAGCAGAGGGAAGCCAGAACTGAGACTATTAGACAGTTTTTCACGGTGACTGTGGTCCAGTCTGCCTTCAGATCATTAACAAGCTCCCACCATGTAGCTGACGGCTGATTCCTCAACTTTCTCATAATCGTTCTCACCACATGATCCAAGACCCTGCACGGAGCATCAGCTTTTTTCTCTCTCTCTCTCTCTCTCTCTCTGTATATATGTGTGTGTGTTTTCATTTCCCAATAATTGCTGACACAGCTGTCACCTTCTCGTAGAGCTAGTTTCTAATGATGGTGAGCCTTATTCCAGCCGTTGTGTCCACGGTGGTGGAGAGCCTGATTCTGTGTGTTTTTACTCTAAGTTAGGGTTACACATGTTCTGTAAATGATAAACTGATTTTGTTTGCAAATGACAACTCTGCAGGACTCAGTTCTAGTGGCACTCTCGAATCTTATTTCATCATGCAAAGCAATTTTGAATTTTTATGCAATACTTTATTTTTGTTGCTGATATTCTGCACTTTCCCTTCTTGTAAAATGAACCCCCCCCCCCCCTTTACTGGCTCTCAGCGATGACTACTTGGGTGTGCAAATATCTCTACAGCTTCAATAAAACTTCTTGCGTCCAAGTCAAACTTTAACACTGAATCGTCTGAATTTTAATGTATTTTTTTTTTCTTTTTTCAGTCGCTGAGCACAGCTGCGCCATATTCATCATGATGCAATTTGTCACAACAACTCCACAGGCATGACTTGTCAGCTCTGAGCTCTTTGCATGCTTAGCAGCTTTAAAAAAAAAAATCCACTCTGAACGTGTTGGTTCTGTTGTGAACGCACAATGAGACGCATTTTGTTCTGCAGTGTCTCGCAAAACGACCCGAGACCGGGATGAAGGTTCAGTTGCTTTCGATCAAAACGTATTCATGTGGCGATGAATAAATGAATGACCCAGTCAAAGTCCAGATTTAATTTTAATTGAAAATATATGCATTTGAAAGTTGCTTCATTCTATTAGACTAAAGGGGCTGTACTGGGTGTTTTCCAGCCACTTTGTATCATTTTATAGCACAATTAACTATGTTACCTTCAGCTGTTATAAAATGCTGTATATATCAAATATGACTTAAAATAATTGTTCTTCCTGAAACCTTCAGGTAGTCATCACAACATTGCTCCTCTGGTAACCCTACAACAAGTAGCTCATATAATGAGCTCAGCAGATTCGCAATTCCTCCAGGTATTTGCTAACTGCTGCTAGCTAGTCTGAAGGAGCTGAGTGGGTTGATCTGTGAGGTGGAAGTTTGGAAAATGCAGCTCAGAGGAAGAACCGCGGCTCAAAGGCAGACGCCATCGGCTCACCCTGGCATTCTGCACGGCTGAATGGTTGCCACGGGAGATTCAAGGATTTCTCAAACATGCACGAAAGAATCAAATCAACACCCCAGGTATGTTTTTGATGAGGCAAAATCATCAAAACATGTAAAGTTAAAAAAATTAAATTTAACTTAATGCTGCCCGTTTAATCTTGAGTTGTTTTGCGAGGGACAATGGGGAATAATTCAGTGTCTTGCATTTGCAACGATAATTCAAAAAGTCAGCAACGTCCTGTTCCTGGTCTTGCATATAAAATGTCAATACGACACATTGGCCCTCGTGGGTGCGACGTGAAAAAGTGCATAAAGTCGGAAAACTTTTGCAATATGTACTTTGTACCATATATCGAGTTTGTCCCCTCTGGGTGTTGGCGTAGTCAGACACCATCTGCGGAGTGATGTATTAGGTGACTGCAGAGCAAGGCTTTAATGAAACATAACTTGTGCAGTCGGACCTCCTGCACACTGAAAATCACAGGCTATTAAAGCTACACTGCCCAAGTACTGTATTTTAGAATAGGCACCACACAAATTACACCATTTAGCACCCGTTCTACTAACACATTTGGGCAAAAAATAACAAAGAAACAGCTATTTGTCTGGTTCACTCGTCCATTTGTTGACATTTTCAGCAAATCACAAATTAGTACACTCAGTTTGTGGTGACTGAGCATAAAAAGCTACAAAAAGGGAAAAAAACCCACTCCAAACAGTTTGCTAGCTTCAATCATAAAGAGAAAGGTAAACATAACAGAACCAATGCATTTATTGTGATTTAAATGTTATAGTATGTGTTTATGGTGTGGGTGGGACAAAAATAATACACAAGCACATCCGTTTGTGATCCGATCAGGCACGTTACTGTGATTGAATAAAAACTGTCTGCATGGTTTTGTGTTCGCATGTGACAGATACTGTTCACACGGAGCGAGAGCCGCTGCGGTCCCGCTTGGTGATTTCTCTAAAACGAGTTGCAAGTTAGATTATCGGGGCCCCGGGAGAGGACATTCCTGCACGCCATCAACGGAGGGCTGTCCCAGAGGAACGCCCACCAGAAACAGTGACAGCTGATGACATCACTTATTAGAGGGCAGACTGAAGAGCGGGTGCTGCCGAAAGCAAGGCGGAGGAATTAAGCAAGGTTAGCTTAGCTTTGACTTCTTAGAAAACCGCCGATTTCTTGTTTATGTTGTCATTGTTCACTAATTGCAGACAGTCTTTGTACTCGCATATGCTTTTTGTGCATACATGTGCTTATGCTGATGTTATTTATTTCCGAGGTTCGATCTGAAGTTCCCGACACACAGAGTGAAGCAAATCAGTTGAAGGAGGGGCTCTCAGATCCGACTTTTCCCGATTCGCTTTGATGCTCCCACATGAAAGAGGTTCAAGGCCACGGAGAGACACAGAAAACATGTTAGTTTTTTTTTTTTTTTTTTTGTTCCCCTCTCATGCATCACATGAATCTGACACACTGTTACTATTCATAGATGCATAAACATCTATGCATTGATGTCACTTGGTCTGAACTGCAATTGAGACTGTTGACTAAAACAGCGGATTATACATAAGACAACATGAGTGGGGCAATCTCAGTCCTGAAAGAGAATTTTTTTTTGTTTTTGAATATTGAAAGGTTTTTGAGTGGCCTACTCAAAGTTCAAATTTAGATGAGCTGCTGTAGCCTTAACGAGACTGCTTATGCTCCAAAACATCTCAGAAATGGCTGAATTAGAACAGTTTTATGAAACACAATGGAACAAAATTCCTCCAAAAGTAAATAAAAAAAAAAAGCCCTTGTCACTTAAAAAAAATGCTTTATCTCAGCTTTTTTTTTTTAAATTATTCCCTTATTTGTGCAGCTTAACCTTACTGACACCCACAATCTCATTGGTAAGAGGGGCAATTTAAGACAAAAAAACCCCACTAAAAACACTGTTATGAAGCTTAGAGAATAAAGACTTCATGTTGATTTGACATCCTTAATAGATAAAATCGGAATTTGAAAACTGCATTTTGTAGTAAGAAGTTTGAAATGTATATTTTTTTCCCCACATAAAATCCAAAGCTACTGTTTGATCTTATGGTTAAATTAGTTTGAACAATGCAATTAAAGCTGGAGTTCAAAACGAGTTTGGTCATTATTATGATTCACTTGCATTAGCCATGGAACATTTGCCGAGGACACAGCATATGCACACAAAATGTCATTAAAAGGCAACATTTAAATAAGTTGTCATATCAATGACTGAACAGTAATCACCGTATGAAGGCAGGGGAGGAATTTGTTTCTTCAAAATTCTAATAGCATAAATGAAAACAGCAGCCTTCGTCCTTGGGCTGTTTGACTATATTTTTTGTCAGAACTTTCCCGGTGTGTGGGTGCCACAGCGATGAAACCGGCTGGGTGTAATCCGGCCTGACACTCGCCCACATCTTGTTTCCCTAACTGCGTCGCAGGCGCACACAAAGACCCACTATCAGCAGGGACACGCAGGGAACAAAACAAATTACAGCGGAAAGGGAAAGAGACAAACAAAAGGAAAGTGGGTTACACAAACACTGGGGAGAGGCCGTTTTGGAAGATTTGATTTAGAGCAATCCATTAACAAAGCTGCATTATTTTTGTGAACGGTGTGAACGGATTCGCGTTACTTTGTAAAAGAAGTCCCAGGGCTTAAAACGGTCATTTGTTTAAGATTTTGAGCGACGTGGTTTTATGTCTCACTACTTCGGCATAGCAACGCGGGAAACTCCGCCGTTCCGATGGTGTCTGTCAAATCTAATGTGCTTCCAGAAAGAAAAAAAAAAAATGTTGCTTTGTTAATCAAATGCTGTAACAGTCTTTCACTGTTCCACAGCATAGAGGGCAAAAAAAAAGGCAGAGATGGAACTGATGTAATGAACCAGAAGATAAACAAGAGTATTATTACCCCTTCAATGTTTCTACACTTTATTCCACACAAGTATAAATGTCAATGTATTTCAGTGCAATTTTATTTGCTGGGCAAACTCAAAGTATGGCATGAATATAAAGTGGAAGGGATATTTTTTTTTTTTTTTTTTACTGTGATGCCCTTGAATAAAATCTGACATTAGCTAATGAGTCAACAGAGTCCAGTCCTTTGTGATTTGATGTCTGTATAAATACAACTGTGAATGCACCGCTAACCTCGAACTTATCTGTGGTTCAAAATGCACAGATTCAACTATTTGTGGATTTTTCTGCTCAACGTAAACCAAAATTTGCATATTCCTTTGAAAATGCTCTAAAGAAAAAGCCATTAGAGCAGCAGAAGCAACTAGCCGCAATGCTACTTGACACGCTAATGTCTAGCGTTTGGAAACTAGCCATTCAGTTTTGGCTGTTCAGCTCAGAGCAGACATAAGTAGGACCAAGTATGTTAGCTGTTGTGGTATTGCTAAGATGGTTTCCACTCTGCGCATTAATGTATATTTTGTGTATGAACTATGAAATAAGGTAGCTGTAAGCACTTTTAGCATATTTGTGGATTTTAGCTATAAGAACTGGGAGAATACTCTGGAGCAAATGTGTTGCTTTTGATTGGGAAAATGTTTTACAAATTTATATTTTTAATAATAATGATGATTTATTTTATGCTAGGCAGATTTACTCTATAATCCAAGCCCCGTTGGGCTTAAAGTAATAAATTACAAGTCGGGCACTCAGGATTTTCTTGTCATGCGAAGAATCATGGCTCTATCAATTGTTTTACTGTCAGCACAATGTTCTTTTTAAATGCTAACAGTTTTATGCTAGCTGGGTAAAACAAGTTACTTCTTCACCTTAGTGGCTTGTGACATTTACCTCCCAAACATATGATCAAACAGTGAATTTCTGGCTCAACAGTGAGGACTTTAACGCAAGGCCGCGATAGTTGAATAGCAGATTTATTTGGTTTGACAAACGGAAACCCTAACCTTAACAAAAAGTGAATAAATCTCTAAGATTCATGGCTTTGGCAATACGTCCCAATTCCAGCGTGAGCTGAGCTGTGACACTCATTGCCGTGGGATTTTTCAGAGTTTCCAAAAAAAAAAAAAAAAAATCTTTCACAGCCTGGGTTAGCTAGTAATCACATTGAGTAAGCTAGTGTCAGGCACAATGTGGAGCATTAATTTATTACAGCTCTGCATCATCCTACGTCACCGAGAAGCAAAGCAGTTAATGCGACAGAGAGTCAGGGGGAAATGGAATCAAGGTTTCTCCCGACTGTAAAGTCATTTAACCTGGATCCTCTTTTGTCATCCCAGTGCATTCATGCCTCATCATCCAACCACGTCATAGCAATAAATGTACACGGACTGCATTAATAATGCTGAAATAACTGCCTAACAGCTGCAGATTTTGCTGTTGCCATTTGTAGCATTTTATGCCGACTCTAAAAGGGGCACGGAGCCGGAAATTATACACATGCTTAATTTGTAGAAACAGAATAAAGCTCTGCGTTGAGATGAGACCCATTAAAATTGAATCATCTCATCAGCTTGAGTTCACAACATGTGACCTTTTTTTTTTTTTTTTTTTTTTTTTTTAATATTATTTAAAGAATTGCAGGATAGCAAGCAGACATAGATTTGTCATTAGCAGTTTTAATTAGAAACTGCACCACTGTGGCATAAGACATTTTAACCAGGGGACATTTTGGATGTTCTGGATTTTTAACTGATGTTTTATTCCTTCAGACATGCAGGATTGGGAAGCTTATGAAGTATATTTCATTTTAAGCTCACACACACACAAAGAAAAAACAAAAAGAAAAAACAGTCGTTGTGTAAAAACACACCTGCTCTGGATGAGCTGTTAAACTTATGTTAACGTTAAAGCTTGCAGAGCAGTTGGTGTGTGTTAACCGACTGCCTCATTTGCAGTTTCTTTTTATTGCACCTGCAGCACTGGCCGTCCGCTGCACATTTTTCATAAAGAACGTCGCTGTTAACAAAACAAGGGACGAAAAGAGCCAAAAAACACAAACAGAAGGGAATGAAAGCACAAATCAGGATATCTGTTCTAAACCGGTTGATGCTGATGAAATAGTTGGGAGTAAATCCTTATTTAATATCTACATCCACCTTACACTGCTAATGCAGCTGATAGAGACAAGTGTTTTGTCCCTATCAGCTTTGCGCATGATGAGACTTAAATCTGTCTTTTCAAAAACAGCTCAAGCTCAGTCAGATGAGGCGGACAGCTTTGACTTTGTAAAAAGCAAACCTTGCCAAAAGATTTCCAATTAGATCGATAGCTAGCTCACTTTACATATAGTCATATTCAGTTTATTAAAATAATATTGAAAAGTTAATTTATTTCAGTAGCCAATTTTCCAAGTGAAAGACATGCATATAAATTACACAAGTATACCTTTATTTCTGCAAATTACAGGGTTTCCCCCAGTGGATTATAAGCCTGGCGGGTCACCAGGCTTTACGTGTGCCCTCGCCAGGCTAAGCGGTGCTTATTTATTTAAATCTTTCTAAAAAGTTAGTATTTTTTAAGACTTTATAGTTTGTGTTCTGGTATTAATCTTCCAAATTTTCAATAACACATAATTATCAAGTGATATTTTCAAATTTCCTGTCAACTTTAAACATTTTTTAACTCAAAACCACGACGGGCCGCTGGATAAATGACTGCCTGAGCGCCCAACCACCAGGCTTAGCAAGTTTTCTGGGGGAAACCTTGAATTAGGATGATTTTCTTCTTACGGCTGATTAAAAACATTTCGGATTAGAATATTACATCAGACAAAAAGAAATTCAGTAATGTGAGCTTAATGAAAAGTTTGATGAATATCTGCCTAAAGGCTGTTTTTCAAAAGATATTTTTATTTAACAAATAAGCCTTTTTAGAGCACATACTCTAAAATACTGAACATTACTGTAAATCCGTTCTGGCATTGCGACATTCTGAAGTTTTCTTCTAAGAAGTGCCTCTTATTTACCTCTCTCCATCTTCCCACCATCTCTGTTGTCTTGTAGAAGGAAACCATCATCACCACATGATGCCCCAGCAGCACTTTTTCCCTCACTTGGCATAGAGAGTTTTTGGATGTTTAGAATGAACTTTTTCTGGTAAGACTTGTGGTGTGCACGGATAACAACTCTCCTGTCATCAGGTTCTCCGACCTGAGCCGTGGATCTGTGCACCACCTGCAGTGTTACCACTTCCTCTCCTCTGATGAATGCTCTCCATGCCCACGCTGTCAATTTAGATGGATGTTCATGTCTCAGTGGGTCTATAGATATAGCACATTCTCTCACTTTCCAGATGATGGATTGAGCAGCGTTCTGTGGGAGTCTGAACTTCTACAAAACTTTATCCCTGATCTGTCTGCTTTGTTCCTTTGTCTTCGTGATACCGTTTATTCACTGAGGTTCTCTATCAAACCAGGCTTGACTTGTGCCCCTACCAGGCCTAGCATTGTTCATTTATCTGTTTTTTTTTTTTTTTTTTTTTAATTATTATTATTATTGCCTTTTTTAAGACTTTGTAGTTGGTGTTTAGGTATTAATCTTCCAGTCTTCCAAAAATGCATAACTATCAAGTAATATTTTCAAATTTCCTGTCAACTTTAAACATTTTTTAACTCAAAAACAAAGCGGGCGGCTGGATGACTGCCCTAGCGACCTGAGCACTGGGCTTAGCAATTTTTTGGGGGGAAGCCCTGAAATGCTGTATCTATCAAATATTAAAATAAAACTGACTTCCTGCTTTAACGCCTTGAAATTGGGCAACTGTCTCTTTAAAAATTCCTGCTCTTTCTGAAACTCCACCTTCATGAAATCCTATATTAACCCTTCAACAGCATTTCACTGAGAAGTCGCTCGTATAATGAGCTCAGCAGATTCACAGTTCCACCAGGTTGTTGCTAATTGTTGATGGCTAGTCTTAAGGAGCCGAGTAGGAGAGTCGCGGGAGAGGCCTGTTCTGTGAGTCTGTAGCTTGGAAACTGCAGTTCAGAGGAGGAGCTTCGTGTGGGAGGCGGAGCTAGGTCCTCCCAGGCGTTTGGCACCGCTGAATGGTTGCCAGGGGAGATTAAAAGATTTCTCAAACATGCATGAAAGGCAACAACTCAGGTATGTTTTGATGAGGGAATAACATAACGTGATGTAAAACTCTAACAGGTTGATTTGAAATAACGCTGCCCCTTTAATATATTTAGTAAAAAGAAGAAGAAGAAAAAAAGCACCACTTTCCTTCATAACTTGCAACTTCATAATCGCCCAATGCTGGTTTACCAGAAATAAAACAAAATGAAAATCTATTATTCATGGTTATTCTGTGGAAAAAGTTCAGGGGGATAAGAACTTTTACAAGGTACTGTTCATCAGAAGTACTCACTGAGTTTAGGTAAAATTAGAAACGTCCTGGTTGGAGCAGATCATGATTCAAAAGACTTCATGTAAACTGAAGCAGGTTTATTTCCAAAGAAGGAACATTTATCAATCTGCTCACTGACACTCATTGTAGAGTAAGCAATTTTTTTTTTTTTTTTTGCAAAAACGGTGAACTCATTTAGTTTGTTGCCGCTTAAGGTGGAAATGCATTAACCCTCTTGGACAAATTCAGTTTAAAGAAACAATATGTTGAAATGCATTCTTGAGCTGAGTTTTATGAGTCTAAAATGTAAAAGACCAAAACATAGTTTACCTCTTGTAACATAACTCAAACCTCCAAACATATTTTAGAGCTAATTAACCTCATATGTGAAATTTCTGCTTCATTTTGGGCTAAACAAACATTTTCTGCTTCGTTATGCCCCAAGTCGGACATTACCAAAACTTTTGCATCTGCTGAGCCTCACTTTGATCTTTCAGCTGCTGCTGAACCTCCTGCTGGTCTGGTGCCTTAAATTAGACTCTAATGTGTTATTAAATAATATTATATTTATTGATTTGCTGAGATGTGTAAATCCAAAACGCATAATTAAATTTATTTACTAAAATCCTTTCACCCATTTCTCTCTGGTTTCCTTGTGAACAGAGTCGCCGTTAGAAACTGAATTACCGAAGGACTGAATGCGAGTGGGAGGTGAGGAGCTCAGTCTTTTTGGGGTCAACGCTACTTCCCGAGACGTCGTTGCCGAGCCTCGGGCGTCTTCATGGTTTAAGGTGGCATTTTCTTCCTTCATTACGGCCGCCTACACTCCCTCAACTGGATGGAAAGAGATTTAAGGAGATTAGAAGTGATGTAATGTTGCGTGACATCCTGTCCTCGACAGCATCACCCGCGGTGTAGGCCACAGACACGAGCTCCGGTGCAACAACACACACAGACACACACGCACAAGTCTGGAAACCACAGGGACACAATACACTGACGGCAAACATGGAAACGGTGATGAATATGCATTAAGTTGCAGACATAAACATGCGTAGCTGAATATTAATAAGTGTCAGTGAGATGAAGCTCGAGTTCATTAGAAACAATCAAATGCATGACAAGTTTTACTATACAGTAATATGGTCAGCTTCATCGCTAGTAAATAATCAACCGCTACCTTCAACTCCACTTCAAGCCGGGGTATGTGACTCATAAAAATGTTTGGTTTTTTTACATATTTGTTGAAACTGTCACTATATCTTGACAGTATAGTAGGAGACAGGAAAAAAAAATCTCCTACTGGTGTTAACTATATAAACATCCAGCACGGACAGAAACACGCAATTTGGGCCAGGAGGATGGTGTTAGCGCAGTCAATCATGCATCTGTACGCGCTGCTTATGCTCTCACCCTTCCAGTCTGCTACACTACAGCTGGTTCACCACAACAGAGGCTGTCATTAATACTAAAGCTAGTTTGCATGGCCACCGATGGATAAATGGTTTTCCTG
This sequence comes from Brachyrhaphis roseni, assembly GCA_903066815.1. Classification (NCBI taxonomy): domain Eukaryota; kingdom Metazoa; phylum Chordata; class Actinopteri; order Cyprinodontiformes; family Poeciliidae; genus Brachyrhaphis; species Brachyrhaphis roseni. Next base: position 42,899 of record CAEFZY010046430.1, read on the forward strand.
GAACGGTGAGTTTCTTCGCCGCCATTTGCACATTTAGCAGCATGTACACGAGCCTGACTGACAGCGCTAAGCCCCTCCTCCTGTCTCTGATTGGTTGTTTCTGACAAAGGTGCATTTCTAGCAGCACAGGGTGGAGGCGCTCATTTTTTTCAGATTATCTCTCTCATAATATTCTGTCACAACATGGTGACAGTTTGAACAAATAAGTAGTTTATATATATAAAAAAAATACGTAACGTTAATAGCTTTATGTTCCGATCAGCAAAAACATCGCCACCACTGAGAAACATAGTGAATGGCACGGCTCATTTTTGTTTCAGCACATCTCTGCAATAAAACGCCTGCATTCTGACACTGGATGCCACAAAAACGGTTGCCATCTATCTAAATGTGAAGACTAATCACATTCCTGCAGCAGCAGCGGCCTCTCCCTCACAAAGGAGAGCAGTGGGTCCAACAAGGCGCTGCTGAGGAACGAGAGTCTGATGTGTCTGCGTAGCCTCCAGCTACCGGTTGTACGGCATCTCTGTGTTAGAAGTCCATTCATTCTGCTGAGACCCTGACCCACACGGCCCACAATATGTATTGCTAATGCAAGGCGCTCGAGGACACCATCAGATGATCCTCGCCTGTGCAATAACTTGTCGGGGCTGTTTTGGCAGGGAAATGACAACCGAGGTGAATTCACACCAGTCCTGTTTAGTCCACTTGAATCGAACCAGACTTTCCAGGCTCATTTGCCTGGAAAGTCTGGTTCGTTTGGGAAGGTGTGAACGCTCAATCAAACTGTGATGCAGACTAAAGAAATGAATCCTGATCTGCAAAAAAATCCAGGTCTCTGGTTGAAGTGAATTCTGGTGCAATTCAAAGCAGACCGGAAACCACTCCAAAAACTGAAAGTGGACTACAACGGAGGGCATTCTGGGTAATTAGAACCAAAACAAATGCGCCAGTCTGGAGTAACGATGAGAAAAGGTTTGTGGTCTTTTACCAGAGACAAAAGAAATCCTACAACCACTAAAAACTGATGCTGCTCCATTTTTGTTTGCATTTTGTGAAGAAGGACATTGTGCTCGTCTTCTTCAAAGGTTTTCATGTCGTTTTCTTCTGTAGTTTTTGGTGCAGCGCCACCACAGGTGAGGGAGGGAACAGGTTGTTCAAATGGTTTGGTTAGTTTGACACAGTACAGAGTGAAAGAGAACAGCAGCAGCTGAAAATGTAACAAATGTTACAATTTTGCTCCCCAATCCATCAAATATCACATGTAAATAGTCCACTTGATTTTTTGGCTGTAAAAAAAAAACAAAAAAACACTCAAAAAATAAATGCAGAGAATACAGAAGGATATTTAGTTATTTTGTACATAATAAAACCATTTTAGGAACCTTGTACCCGTCACATGTTGTTGCAGATACAACATTACACCCAGTGAACAGATAAATGTGGAGAGAAATCAGTTCTCATTTGGAGAGATAAAAATGGTGGGAAGATTTGACCAAAACTCACGGTGATGATGTGCAACCTACGTACACAAACACACCAAGACTCAACTTCAGCTTCAGGCGATGACCTTCCTCAAAAATAAATAAATAAATAAACTTCTTTCCAGGGTCCTCACCTTAAAATAACTAATGATAACAGTGTTTTACTTAAAGGCACAGCCCAACCTAACCAAGCAGTTATTCCTTTTTAAAGGCGGTGAGTTAGAGGGGTTTAGAGGGATTTTAAAGTGGGTGGATTGAGGACAGCTGGGAGGATTTTTTAGATTTTTGTTTGCAGCCTCAGAAGTTGGAATAGTATAAAAGTGGATCCACAGGCTTGCAGCACTGAAAGGTTGGAGGCAGGCTCCGAAAGCAGGAGATATTTGGGGGGGAGATTTTGTAGCTATTTGTTTTGGTAATATAAATTTATTATATTTTTCTTATCTATAGCTGAATAAGAGGTGAATATGAGCAACGTAAACTAAATAAAAAAGAAATACACATTTTAAAAATATGACAAAGTGAAAAGCAGCTGTGTAACAGAAAAAAGTATTAGCCTGATAAAAAAAACTGTTTTTATTTTTTTTTATTTGTTGTTTTGTAATAAGAAAAGAAAATATTGATTAGAAACTGAAAAAAGGTCAAATTGTAAAAAAAAAAAAGAAAAAATAGGCAAAAATAGTTGAGAACTGGAGCAGGCTGTGTGAAGTTGGAAGAAAATGTAATATGTTAAAAACAAGAAACAGCATAAATGTTTAAATTTGACATTTTTTATATTTTATTTTATTTTTTTCAAAAATATATTTCAAAAAGTACTGAATATTATTTTGCTTCACGTGACTTGTTAAAAACAAATCAATGCTCTTTTTGTTTACATGTAAGTTAAACAAAAAAAAAGATAGGAAGAAAAGGTCATCTCTAATCTCAGTGGATCTTCATAACAATTATCTTCTTTTGTGCCGTTACCCAGTGACTATGGTGGTCATTCAAAATCCTCCGCATCAGACTTAATGTTTTCTCTCATATACAATATTATGTTATGTAATGGAAGTTGAAAGGAGTTTAATGGTTATTATAATAAAGATTCAAAGAGCTGCTGTCCACCCACTAAGTCATTATTGGTACCTACTTAGCCAGGTCATGGGTGGACTGGAGTCTATACCAGCAGTTAATGGTTTCCTCCACATGTCCACCTAAGACAAAAAAAAACAAAACACATCCAAACTGTTCCCTCGAAGATTTTACACCTTTTCCTTTCATCATATGTAATAAAAAGCTTTGAAAAAGTTATTTTTCAAGACATATATAGCGGAGGATAATGCATTTCTTTACATTCTCCACAGGATTCACCAACGCTACTTCTGTGGGATTTAAATTCTCAGACTCCCTCCCCATCCCCCAAGTACATGTGATAAAATTCAGCTGCAAATACTGGCAATCTTATGATTACTGATTTTGAAATGGCACCTTACAGCCTCGACTCAGGCTTTCAGAGCCTCTTATCTCGACCCCAGGGTTGTCAAGGTTTGGTAGCAGACTCTCTGGCACTGTTTCCACTAAGACAAGAGCCCCTCAGGGCATGGCGTTCTCTCTGCACTGTACACTGCTGACTACAGGCATAGTCAGGAATCTTGTCTGGTGCAGAAATTCTCCAATGACACTGCCCTGAAGGGTGTTTTTTTTCTTTTAATCAATAACAGTGATGATGCAAAAAATAAAAATAAAAATAAATAAAACGGGATTGCGGTTTGTGGTCAGAGGGAAACTTTTGAAAACTTTAAAGGCTCAGTCCAGACTTTTTCCCTTTTGCTAGAAGGCTGACGCTCTTTTATTATTTGATGTTTTGGTTTTTTTTCTTGATTTTTATTTAATCAGGGAATCCTGGCAAGTATCCCTTCTTGCTACGTGCCAAGGGTGGGTGGAGGGGGAGGCGTTATGGTGGATGATCAATAAACTCATCAGGAAGGTTGGATCGCTGTTTGGCCTCTCGGCTTGCCTCGCTCGACATCATAATTTGAAAGTGAGAGAGCGTTTCACGTCTCTTGTTATTGAACCTCTTCACACGTCATCTCAACTTCAAATATTAAAGTATTACCGTGTTGCATCTGAGAGCTAAAATGGAGTCAACCCATGTCAGGGTCATTGTGGGGAAAACAAAACAAAAAGCGAACTGATCAGAACATGATATGATTATACTAATCAGGCACTGCATTATGACCAGCCTGCAGTTTCCTTTAAAAGTCATTATTTTACATGGCCAGCTGGGACTGGCATGTGTGGTTGGATCCAACCGACAAGCTTCCTGAAGAAGTGGACGCTGGTTCTTTAAATAATCCAAATATAAAGTGTTTTCCATCCACATAGTGCCATTTTACAGTACAATCAAGAAACTATGCTACCTTCAGTTGTTATCAAAATGCTATGTATGTAAAAAACATGACTTAAAGGAAATTTTAACGCCTTGAAATTGGGCTGCTGTCTCTTTAAAAACTCCTTCTCTTTCTGAAAGAGCAGAAGTCGCTCGTCTACTAGTCCTTCCACGTTTTTACCAGCATTGCATTGTGTTGTAGCTGGTAAAATGAGCCCAGCAGATGTGCAGTTCCACCAGGTGTTTACTAATTGCTGATGGCTAGTCTAAAGGAGCTGAGCGGTGGAACCACGGCGGAGGGCTGCTCTGTGAGGAGGAAGCTCTGAGGAGGAGAAGATGGTGCTAAGTCCAATTAGCCATTTTGAACAGCTTCTTCATTGCCACGGGAGATTGAAGGATTTCTCAAACATGCATGAAAGAATCAAGGCGACATTCCAGGTACATTTTTGATGAGCGGATAGCATTACAGCATGATGTAAGGCTCAAAAAGGTCAATTTTACATGAACCTCCCCCTGTGAGAAAGGTGTGTTGAGTATGGGGCAACATTACCGCAGGCCTGTCAAGTTTCCATGGTGACCTCTGCTTATCAAAATCAGTTAATGAAACAGGGCAGGATCCCAGACTGGGCGACAGATAATTAAAATAGACTGGGCTGACATTCCTTCAGAATGATGCAAGAGTCTGGTGAAAGTCTTTGGGACGTTAATTTTAATATTTATATGTAAAGTCTCCTTTTTCACACCTTGTTTACATTTCTGCTTAATGTATTCTGAAAAATAAATAGATCTTTACATTTATCTTGGGTTGTATTTGATTGTTAATTGAGAAAATAGCATTTTTGCTTTGCCTCCTGAAAAGTCACATATTCGACTTAATTCAGAGCACATTTATTTTTTCAATTCTTTGTTAATGTCTGACAGTTGGGAACAATTGAATTTATTTCCAACAGCTAGATAAGAAGCAACATGTAAAAATGTTAGAGGGCAAAAACATTCACAATCTGACATCAGCTGATGTCAGATTGTGAATGGATTCTCTCCAGCTGAAAGGTTCATATTTAAAGCTTTACTTTGATTTTCTTATGTCTGCACTCATCTCCTGTGCAGAATCAACCAGCATCGACATCAAATTAGAGACGAAGGTGAAGAACGAAGAGAAAACAAAACACTAATTTCTCTGCAATTGAAAGGTAATCTCTAATTATTAATGGAATAAAGCAATAGTGACGGACAGTAGGGGGGGGGATTTGTTTTGCGTCATGGGAGAGGTTTGGTTTCAAAGAGAAACTGTTCTGCTTTAATTATTGAGCTTTAGGTGAACACCGTGCCGTTTAAAGTCAAAATACTGAAGGTAAGTTTTGTTTTTAATTTGCCAGTAAGTCCAAATGAGGGACGCCAGATTAAAACTGATTAAACAGCATGGATGAAGCATTTACAGTTTCTATTAATACAATGTTTGTGTGGCGGAGTTCAAAATTAATTGTCATTGAAATGGCACATTAAGATTTCTGGATTGTGAAACTATGACAGAAAAGCTGATTTTGGAATCAATAACATAGTAACAATAATCACTACGAAAAATTATTGTGTTATTGTTCCTGCGTAGAAGCAACACACCTCACAAATTGTGACTCTTTTGTATTAATAATGCTTAATATTAGTTAATTAAAAACAAAAAAATAAAATATGAAGTACAATGCTGACAATCAGACCATTTTCATTTCATTGTAAATTCATATTAAGTCATAATTTATGTTGACCTTAAACACATACATGCTTAGTGCTACATTCATATTGTATTTGTTCAAAATCTAGATTTGTTAGCACAACGTAGAAATAAGTTCACCATCAAATGTACTGCTTGGTGCCATAAGCGCTCCAAAACAAGCAGATAAAAATCTTTATCCTTTTTTTTTAACCAATTTGCGGAACATGAAGACCATTTTTAGCCTGAAACATGGTACGACAAATATGAAAATCATCTTCATCATCTTAAAAACATCAAGAATGTGCGGGAGAAATAATCCGGGGACATTAATCCCTCAATTCCACCGCAAATAAGAGATGTTGACTAATTCCAACCTACAATCTGAGGCTTTAGGCTGAAATCCATAAACGCATGTAAAACAGACACAGAGGGTATGTGCACATGTGACAGCTTCAAGGCTTTACTGTATGTACACACACGCACACACACACAGGGTTTACTGTAATCTGTGCCGAGCTACTTCACAGTCTAATGAAGTCACGTTGCGTCGCCACTGTGACGTCACACACACACACCCACCCCCACACACCCCACACTCAGGACACAAGATAGGATGTAAGTATGTCAGAAACAATTTCCTGTTTGACTAAGACTTGAGTGAAATAATGTACAGTGCATTGAAAAAAAAAAGCATTTACTTTTACAAATCAATCATGATAAAAAAAAAAAAAAATCTTTTTTGTCAAAAAAAAAAAATTATATCAAGGCTCAACAGGTCTTTGCCAAAAGGCATGTGGCGGACTCCTGGTGAGAACAAAACCGACCTTTTGGCCATCAGACAAGATAATATGTTTGGTGGACACGTTACGTGGAAAACTTCCCCGCTGTGAAGAACGGTGGGCAGCATCATGTTTTGGGGATTCTTCCTGGAAGGCTTGTAAACATAGAAGGTAAAAATGAACGTAGTGAAATATTGGAAAATCAAGGACAATTCGCTTCGCATGAGAACTATGACTTTTATTTCCCCGTGACTCAACGACCCGAAGCTATCCGGCTAAAGCTGCGCAGAAATGGTTTAAAGACAATAAAGGTGGGAGGTTCTGAGGTCACCTAGTCAAAGCCCAGACCTCAATCTCAGAAAATATATTGCTGGACTTGGGGGTGAAAAAAAAAGAGCTTTTCACAGCTGATCCAACCTGACGGTGCTTGAACAGTTTTGCAAGGAAGAACGGAGTAAAACTGCAGTGTCCAGATGTACAATACTGACAACTTTAATCATTTTATTTGCATCAATCAAAGTTTTGTTGCTTTATACTTAAGACATGTGAGATGACAATAAAGATGATTTCAATTCCATTCTATTTTGTTTGTGAAACCGACATCTGAGGGGGTGAAAACTTTACTTAGTCACTACATTAGTGTGAGAGTTGACATTCTCCACAAATTACTTTTCGCCGCGTCGCCATCGGCGCGGCTGTCATTGCGTATATTTGCGTACGCCGAAGCCGCTTTACGGCGCCTCGTGTTTGTGAAGACGTCTCGGCGGATTCCTCCGGCAGCGCGTCGTTTTCTTTTCCCCTCTTCCATTCCCTCGAAGGAAGACGGTGATAGCTGGGAGACACCCTGTTTCTCTCACTGTTATTATGAGCTGCTGGAGGTGGCAGTAGGACGGGGGACTGGGGGGGTGAGAGGACCAAACGGATTTCAAACTTAATCCTTGACTTCGCTGTCAATCTGGTTCAGTGTACATTGCGCGTGTGTGCTTCACGTGCGTATACGTAAAGGGAAAGTAAATATGTGCTATAATAATTCATCTGTGTACTGTACCCTTGTTTGTCTTTAATGCTCAGGTAGGAAATAATCTGTCTGGAGGGATGTGTGTGTGGGGGTGTGTGTGTCAGTGGTCAGGCTCGTCGTTAATATTCTGCAGAGTGTATCGCTACAGACTCCCGGCACAGGGACACCTGGTCATGCCTCAGGGCGTCCAGCCTGAGTGGGGCTTTTTTGAGAGGCCTCTCAGACAGCCTGACACACACACACACACACACACACACCCCCACACACCCCACACACCCACAGAATTCCCACAGCACCTTAGACTTTTTGTCAGGCATCCAGCTTTGTTTCATATGTATTGGTTTCAGTTCCTTCTCGTAAACTATAAAAAATATAGTCCAGCTCATTCAAAAGCTTACAGGTGCTGAAACTAGCTTTAGCAACCATTAATCGTTTGCATAAATACAGAGATGTCACGTTGATAATCAACAATGTCTTGGAAGTATTCAAAACACTGAAGTTGTTCACATTTTGCGAACAACAAAAAGTGGGGAATAACTGATGGGGACCAGGGGCGGTGGGGAACACGGCACTGCATATCTAACCTTCAGTTAGAATATGCGAATATTAGTGCAAAGTGAAAGAGGTTGTCAGCGTACATCCCAGGTCTGTACTGTTGCAGCTTATCCTGTTGAGAAACGGCTGCTTACAGACGACTTGAAACTGCAGAGCAAACCACTGTAAAAATGAAAAGCGGTGGCAGAGCGCCGTGCTGCTGCAGGTTTTATATCTCCATCATGTGTTGACACTCATATGCTGCTCTTCAGCTTGCGACTCCAAGGCCGGAAAAGGGTGCAGCTCAGAATATTAATGACGAGGAAAACAAAAATGATATTATAGCAACAATAAAACCGTACTCTGTGATGAGAATCAGTTGAGAACAAGCAATAAATGCGAATGAAAGTACATTTCACTACGCTAATAAATAGATTTTAAAAAATGACATGTTTGGTATTTGTGCGATAAACAGAATTTGTTAGTCAAAGGAGTTTGCGCTGTATTCTGTTCACTTTTTCACTTCAGAGCGAATAAAGAAAAGCCTTGTCATGTGTATGGAGCTGAGTGGAATAATCCATGATCATAAAAAAAAATATCATAACTGGACACCAAATATCAAGAAATGTCAAATACGTTTAAGACAAGATATGCCTCTCTTAAATATGTGGTCTAAAAACGAGGTTACCTCAACCATTCAAGTAAATTTCATGTATTTAGTCTTCGGTGTGCAGAAGAGAAATGTGGTTTATTAACATTTACATCCAGTGGGCCTTCTGGGCTATTGGACTGACTGTGGAACTGGAATGGCTGGAAGGCCCTACCACTTTGTTTTTTTAGGTTATATAAAAAATGTGAGAAGACAAAGAAAAAAAAAAAGAGTTTTTGTACAATTCTGGACAACCGTTCTTGATTCTAAAGAGATTCAGCTAACAGGATCTACAGATGACGCCGAGCTGAGCTTTATTGCTCCTGACTCTCCCTGCTCTGTTGTTTGCTGAACCTTCTGGAAACTATTTTTACATCATCCGTCGTTTCTGCATTGGATGCGACACCTGCAACAATAAGGCTGCTTCCACTATCTTACTCACTTCTTCTTCACCTAAGCTGTGAATGTTGTGATTGTTCAAATCCCTCTATCCTCCAAATCCTTATGTCCGGTTTAACGTCGGTGCAACACTGATGTTTGATCTGCTGCAACGTGCCCAGATCTTGGTATTGGAGGATGTTTTACTATGGATTTGATTTAGGGGGAAAAAATGCTTTTAAATAAACTGGTGACAGCGTTCCTTTGGCTTAACAGAAGTGGAATCTGAATTGTTTTTAATGTTTTTTTTTAACTCTCTTTGGGTTAATCAGTGAGCTGTAAAACATGAGTGTTACCATCTGGCCACCACTAAAACATGTTTTACCCAGAAGTCCTGAGCTGCCATCAGAGCACTCTGCTTCGTTACCACACAGCGACATCCTTATGGCACATTAAATTGTCTATACTGGCATACATAAAGTATAATATCAAACTTTTTAGTCAACAAATGCCCCCACAGTCTTGTTGAACACTTCTCAAATAACAGCCTTGTCCCTTTTTGTATGTTGGGTTACTAAATCTTACCAAAACTCCAGTTCATTAAACAGAAAATGGCTGACAGAACGAGGGAAACAGCATTTCAAACGGCTCATGAGCCGGGGGTATTCCGCAGCCAAGAAGTGAAAAGCTCCTCCAGCAAGAGCAGCAAACACCCACTTCCACCCTGTGACTGATTAAGAACCTTCTTATCTAGAGGGGCCGAGATAAGAAGGGCTGAAATTATGAATTCAGTGAATCTAAAAGACGATCGGATCTGAATGAGCCAGTAGGGGAACAGACAGCTTATTTTTTAAAATGTCCAATCCCACAAACGGAAATGTGTTAAAAGCTGAAACGCTTTTTCGCTCCATGAAGACACACTGCAGCCTAATCTAAAGAAAAAACTAAAAAATACTAGATACTTCCCTTTTAACTTAAGTTCAGTACATGTGCTGTTGCTCAATTGGTGCCTCAATGACTTTGGTCAGACATCTGGAACAAACTACATTAAAAACACAGAAACTCGGATCTTTTTAAAAGCACAGAGGACTGTAAAGATCCTTGATGTTAATCATAATTTTCCTAAATAGCATCCCCAACAGTCAGTACTATTACAGTACTGTGGAACCTTATATAACGGGTCATTTAAAAACCCAAAACTTCAGCCACAACACAGGAGTGTTTAAATAAGTTTACTGAACTGAACTCAAGGTTAATGCTCTGGTCAAGGAATACCATTCGCACCTCTGCAGGGACCAAAACATAAAAAATAAATTTAAAAAAAGGCTAATGACTACAGTCATTAATTGGGTCAGAAGACGAAACAATGAGCTCCACTAACTGGCAGCGGTTAAAGTGGGTGAAGATGCAACAGACACGGTGGTACCATGAGTGAACGGTGGTTGGCTGGAATCTCTAAGATGACAATCAGATCCCAGGTGAAGGAAAGATCAAACCTGAAGATTTTCTCAGCACTCTTCAGTTTACGTAGCACAACTCCAGTAGTGCAGCAGGCGCCGATAACGACAGCTGTCGGCGACAGCGGTGGAAGAAGTAACGTAGTTTTAGGACTATAAGCCACTACTTTTTTCCCCACGCTTTGAACCATTCGGTTTGTGGCCCGGTGCGGCTTTTCTGTGGATTTTTCTTCAACCACTAGGGGGCTCTTTAGCAGGAAGTGAATCACTGGAAATCAAAATTGGAAACCAAACAAGAAAGTGCAAATTTTCATTTAGAACAAGCACATGCTAGCAGCAGGCAGGACGGAGAAATGTTTTCAAACTCATACCCCCTCATCATGGAAACGACACGAAGAAGTTCATATGATGCAGCTTTTAAGTTGAGGGCAGTACAGAAGGGAAATAGAGCCACTGCACGCAAGCTGGGCGTGAACGAATCCATGGTTCAGCGTTGGAGATGGAGGGCGGCGGAGATGTCAGCGGCTTATAGCCCGATGCGGCTATATATGTACATTTCCCATTTAAAGAAAAACACTTTGTGGGTGCGGCTTATAGTGAGGTGCGCTCTATAGTCCGGAAAATACGGTACTCCTGAATAATAGCTCAAGTTTGGTTCAGTGAAAACCTCCACAGTTGAAGCACTGATAAAAAATCCACATATGTGGTCAGTGAGCAGGCACTGGTCTAACTCACAGAGACAGATGTCAGGAAACTTAAGAGGATTAAGCCTGAATCCATGGTCAAGACTCAGAGCAAGAGTCGATGTCCAGATATCTGAAAAGCATTACAGTAGAAGTCGACTGAGGGCAACGATGCACAGCTGTAAACTTGGTCAGCAACTTGATGACAAACTAGAGCGAGGAAGGAATGTTTGCCGTCTGACAGATGGCAATCTGTCAGCAATGCAGCTGGGGAGAGTTTATGGAGCGCTGCACACAGGTGAGACAGGGAGGCTGTTGGGGATTTCCTAGGTGGGCTTAATTAGGCTGATTGGAGAGCAGAGTCTTGGCATGACCAACATGGTGAGAGGATATGAGGCGAAAACACAAACTCAGCACAGGCATGGCGGAAATGAGAAGCATGACATTATCAATACAGTTACACCATGTTTTACCTGTTAGTTGGCTTAAGTATGTAATTTTAACATTTTTCTTTTTATATGTTGGGGTTTTTTATGTGATACTTCCTGATTTTACTTTTCATGCTTTTCATTGCTACAAATGTTAAATGGGCAAATTTCAGACAATTTTCTGTACTAGTTAAGGTAGAAATTATGGCCAAAAACAGAAATTGGAATGAGAGGGGAACCTTTTACCAAGAGACATGGTGAGAGTTTCGACCAGTGGTCAAACTCCGGTCCTCAAGGGTCCGTGACTTCATTTCTGTTCTGTTAAATTACTGTTTGCTGTTAGTATACGTAATAGCAAATGTTAGGTAAACTAATGTTTGCCAAATTAGCATACCTAATTTGGAAAACATCTAACTTGAAAGGCCAGAATAAAATAGAGAATTTTTTGTTTGTTTATGTAAATAAAAACTGTTCAATTTTAAATCTGTGCATTGCTTGTGTATAAAACTGCTACATAATGAGGCTTTGCCCTAAAGACAGTAAATTTCTCTTTCAAAAGATCTCATCCAAATGCATAAGAAAATAAATTATCTGAGAATATGTTGAGAATTTTAGTTTTGTTTTTTGTTTGGAAACTTTGGGTTAATATCTTTCAATATTATTTCTACATTCAATAAAATTGAAATGATCATTTGTGTCCTCAGTCAAAAGTTCTATTAGCTTGACAAGTTCTTCACCTTTTTGAATATGAAGAATCAAAAAGCAAAACTACTCTCTAGTAGTTAGTACTACTAGAGAGTATTGTTAACTTTTTAAGTAGCTCATTGGAGAGGAAAGCAACACTCTCTCAGGACAGCACACTGTCTTTCGAAGTCATCCACATTTGTAGGAGCTCCACTTTAAAGAACAAAGTAAGGACGTAATTAATATTCTCATCACTGACAGGAAGTTTGCCAAGTTGAAGAGCATCAAAGAAGAATCAATCTAAGCCTCAAACATGCAGGTTTCAGGGATCAGTGGTACTGCAATAAAATAGATGAGGTATTTATCCCACATAGTCTAACTTTACACCCCATTGCAGCACTGCTCTTTAACTTTTTGCATTCCACACAAAGAAATATTGCCTTTAACGCAGCAGCCTCCATTGCGTACCAGCAGGAACAATCTGTAAATGCAAAAAGTATTGACTCTCTCACAAACATACACAAACGTACTAATTAAAAACAGGTAAATGTGTGGGGAAAACGGTGCATGCTTTGGATGATAAAGAACAAACGAATAAATGCATTCATTAATGGAAAAGATTGAAAGATAACAACCATATGGGTTATGATGCATATTCTGAGAGTCTAAGCATAGAATATACTACTATGGGAATTGAACAAATCAAGTTTGCCAAGTAATATGCACACTGTGATAAGCAGCAAACAGTTGTGGGTGGTGCCTGGTTATTCTGCTGCTGAAGCGACAAACACGGCCTCGCCGATGTATTTTTTTTCAAAAGAGTAAACCTGGATTATTGGATTTCTCTGTAGAACAAATAAACACTGCAGTGAACTGACTGCGACAAAATGCTGTTTTCAATTAAAGAAACTCTTAACCTCAACCCAACACAGTTGTCTCCTTCTGCTCTGTTAGTATTACTTCACTAGATCTTATTTGAAAACTCCCTTTAGGTTTTTAATTCATCAGATCATAACTCAAGACAAATTGGCACAAATATTCTTTGTGGAGTATGATTCAGATTTTATTACAACATCACAAACGGAGCAGTAAATGGCCAAGCCTCCTGCTGCGAATACCTTGACAAATACGGTCCTGATCTGCACTGGAGTCATTAGGCCTGTGCTCTTATACACTTCTCATCAATTGCTGCGCTGCCATGCATACATTATCCTTCCTGAATTATGCAGATGAAATGGTGATGGTGATGGAGATGAGAAGGCTTGGTTCGCTTCCAGTCGAGGTATGGAAATTGAAGGAACCTCACCCATAACTCTCATCTAGATACAGCTGGCAAGCTATGAGCTGTATGTCTGCTAAACAGCCGACAGCTGTCCCTAGTCGAGCGGTAAGCTTGACTAATTGCTCAGCTCATGACACCTTGCTGGATTTGTTTGATTTTATAAAGAGTTCAATGCCAAAACGTATGCTTTACACCATAAGTCTTTGAAGTCATTCTTAACTAGAAGGTTGTTTTAGTGTTCTTGTTAAAATAATGACGGATAAATGTTCTAGAAAAATATCATTACTAATTAATCATCAGCATGCTATATGATCTCTGCAGCAGTTGGGATAATTGTTGCTTTTTTCTTTAAAAGGCATGTAATTTTTTTTCCTTTAAATTGCTGTAGAGTGGTGTTTTTACTCAGCTGGCTGTCACACTACGAGAATTTCATACCAGGTCATGTCTACTGAATTTGTACGAATAAAAGCCTTCTCGTTAATTCAGACCTGTGTGCTGAGAAAGTAGCATCAGAAATTAGAACATACACAAAGTGGTCAGTGTATGTGAAAACCGTTGCCAGAGCTGCTGGACATTTTGGAGAAAACAACATCACTAGCCAAGTAGCCATCTTAAAAAGCACTGCTGCAGCACAAAGCTGCATAGTGCTACTGCAAATTATTGCATCACTCGTCTTCTTCTTGCTTCTGGCTTGACTGACCACAAAGACACTTTTATTTATTTTTCTGTCTGACTGAAAGTAAACCTTGGAGGGGTGAGAGGACTTACTGGTCTACCCTTAGATCAAGCTAAATTTGCCAGAAGACGTTTCGGTAAGAGATTACGTTGGCAAAAACAAAAGTGCTTTCTCATGTATTTTAATTACACAACTACAAGTGTCCAGGCTGTGGTCCACAGTTTCTTCATTGACTTCTTGGAAAGGCTCCAACGCTTTGTGACCCTGAACAGGAAATATAGGGACATATTGTGAGAAGGTGACAGCTGCCAACTCCAAACAGCTTTTTGGAAAGCCTGAAAAGTGAATTATAATCCATTTGTAAATTTTCACCTTCTTTCACCTTGTAAATTAAAACAAAAGTACAATGCGGGTCTTCACGTATCGGCAGTGGTGGACAACGTACTCAGCTCTCCTACTTGTGTAGGAGTATTGATACTCGAGGTCAAATCTTATTCAATACAAGTAAAAGTTGCTAGGTCAGAGGTTTATTCAAGTTAAAATGCTAAAGTACTTATTTTTGAAAATACTTAATTCAAAAGTACAAATTGGTTCCTCTTGTTGTGAGGAGCGTAGCGTGTGGCCAATTGCATTTCAATTTAGATAAACAGCAACATCTGATTACTATTCAATGCTGAGCCAAGAAAAGTAAAAACACTCAAGTAAATGTAATTTGTTACTGTTGTAAATCCGTTGCAAATCTTGGATTTAAAATGGCTGGTGGACAGACAAAAATGCTCCACAGTTGAATCAAATTTTTAGTATTGAAGAAAAATAGCTGACATAAACTCTATTCTTTCTATTAGTTAGTTGGAAACAGTTATTCATGCCTTCATTTATCACTTTCGTATTACTGCAATTCACTATCAGGATCAGCTAGTTCTCACGCTGCTGCATGCCTTTTACCAAGAACCCATACAAGAGCACATTGTATGTGTTCTCCTGGCTTCCCTCCACTGGTTGCCTGTGCACGTTAGAGTTCACTTTAAGGTTCTTCTGTTTGTTTTTAAGGTTTCAAACAGCCTTCCCCTGCTTCACGTGGCTGAGCTTCTCCACCATTACACTCACTCCGGACCGCTGGCCAGCTGCTCCTGGTCACTCCCACCTCTAAGGAGAACCTTAGAGGAGGCCTTTGCACATTCAACAGGCCTCTTCACTGTCCATGCTTAAAGCTTGTCTAAATAACTATTTTTACTAATTATTTTACTATTTAACTAACTTGATTTCACTCTACTTTTATTGGTGTTGATTTTATCTGTTTTCTATCATGTTTTGTATCGAATTTTAATCCCTTCACATTGTTTTGTGTTTAACTTTGTCATTTTATTTAACATGTTCTTTTATCTTACTTATCTTAGATTTTAATAACTTTATTTCAGCTGTGGTTAGTGTTAAATCATGCTATAAATAAAGTTGCTGCTGCTGTTGATAATCCTTGACCACTCGTGATCCTGTCATTGGATCAAAACTGTTGCTTCCTTGCACAATTTTGATAGGTACAGACCACTACAGGCAACAAACGAACCAAAAGAGCTGTAGTTTTGGAGATGTTCTGATTCGGTTGTCCAATCATTAAAATTTGCTTAACCCTCCTGCGGTCTTAGTACAATGCTCAGGAGGTCAGACCGTCAGTTCTCAAAACCACACAAAAAAAGCCTTGTAAAAGCACATGCGGGGTCAGTGTAACCCTTTCTGGACCGCGCAGAGGGTAAAGGCTTGTGGAGCCCAAATAACCACATCACTTACTTTTAATAACTTTTTCTGCTTCCATTATGCGGACTTGGAGGACAAGTTCTTTTCTTTCCTCATATATCCCACAAACTATCAGGTGTGAGGTTGTAAAGATAATTGCTATAGGCCTCACTTTTCAGTCTTCATAATTTTGTGCATGTATGAATGTTTTCGTTTTATTCATCATCCAGGTCTTGCAACATTCTACAAATAACAGTTTGTCTAAAGCCACCGTGGCCACACTGACAGACAAGTACAGACCATTGAGAGAGAAGCTTCCCAACAAACCGGCAAACCTCCTGAAATAAAGGGTGCCATCAAATGGATGAACAAAATAGAATAGACCTACCATCAATTCTTTCTTCAGAGAGTTTAGAGAGGGAGCAGGGAAAAGATAAAGTCGATCAAAGTGGAAGGAGACAATAACTCTGTCTCTGCTGATCAATGAAGTCTCAGAGGATCGATCATTATGCTCCCCCATCTGCCACCAGACAAGCAACCTAACCCAGAGCAAACAATGGCAAGTCTGAACGTGAAGACTATGGCTCCTCTTGATGACTCATTCTGGACCCCAGTACTTTAGTATCCTATCCAGTCAAACTTTCAGCAGTAGTTGAAGACATTATTAGTGGAAGGTGCCAGGGGGGAAAAAAGATTTACTAAAAATAGTTAAATCACTGATGTTTCCAAATTCATTTCAATGTTGAATGCTCTGCTTACAGCATTACCCGACGTAAGAAGTGACAAATGTAGTCACTAGACTCTAAGCTAAAATTTACAAAGCAATTTTGAAATACATGCAGTCAACTGAAAATGCATTATGGAGTTACTGACAGTGATGGCATAGTTCCTTTGAAAAAGTAACTTTAATCAGATTACTGATTACTCCTTGAAAAAGTAACTTAGTTAGATTACTGATTACTTGATTTG
>CAEFZY010046432.1:0-14711 GCA_903066815.1 Brachyrhaphis roseni
AGCACAAGTAAAATATGTGGAGAAACATAATGCATACAAAATCACCAATACGGAATAAATACTGATGTTTGTTTGTGCACATCAGAGTAATAATGCTAGTCAGTAGTGTTTTTTTTTTTTTTTTTTTTAAACACAGTTTTTGTCATATCTGGTAATTCACAACTCTGGAAATTTACAGGTAGACTGGACTCACCAATGAGAGCTTTTAAATTCCAGAGTACATTGCTGCATTCAGACAACATTTCTCCTGATTTCTTCCTACTTACTTGACAAATAGCTACACAAATTTTAACTTTATGCACCCAAATAAGAGCCAGCAATTTTACAATTGCCACTTTTATCTTTGTTGCATTTTGTGTTATAAATTGATGCCTGTTTGGTGATACTGTCAATGGGTCAGGTTATTACTCTTCCATAACTTTCAAATATCTTCGTTTCCTTGTGCTTTGTCTATTTTTGTTTTTGCAGGGGGAAGGAGGAAACATGGGAATGCAAATAACTGATCTGAAAGCTTTTGGACAACTGAAAAGGACAAAAATATTATATGTCAACTTAAGCTTGCACATGTCAGTATAATTACGCACAATGTCACTAAGAAGTAACTATTCTGCTCATCAACTTTGCCCATTGTTGAGGATCCATTATCGCTTCATCGTATAAAATCACAGGTGCATTGAATTCTTTACTGAGAAAATATACTACAATTATATGGGGATTTTTAACAGTTTAACTGGCTTAAGCTCTATGTAAATGGAGGTCCACACAGGTGAATAATAGGAGTTAGTTTACAGGTCCAGTCTGGTTAAAAAGATAAAAGGTTTAGAAGATAGTGATAGCAAGCTTCATAGGCTGGACATCAGGCAGATAAGGAGCTGTTTAAAGGGACAGAAGTGTCTTGAGACGAAAATGGTCCATTTGCTGAGCAGCCATCATTTATCAATGAAGTAGTCACATCAAAGAAACAAACAGATAAAAAGCCCACAGAAGTTTAGATATGCTGGTTGAAGTTCAATCAAGCAGATGCCAGAGTAAAATTATACAATCACCAGGGGTTAAATCGAGCCAAAGCTGTGCAGGGGACCCAGCATATATGCTTTTCTACGCCTCTTTATTCAGACTTTAATTTATGCAAAGCCACAATTTTCTGTAACTGCTTTCAAACACAACACACCAACTTGCCCCCTATTCCTACTGTGCCAGTTTAAAACGATGCATTTATGGCCTCGGAGAGTGAACTGCAGAGGAAAAAAAAATAAGGGCTGTAAAAACAGAGATATTTTCCCATCATTCATAGATGCAACGATAAAGGGCACACTCATCGAAACCTTCATGCACCTCCGCACAAATTTTTAAAGGCTGTATCAAACAGATAGTTGACCCTAGTCACATCAATTAGTTAACCATGGGAGACATAATGCAGCAAAGTGAAAAGAGATAGGAAGAATAGAAAAAATAAGCAAGCGTTCACACGTAAAATAAGGCGAAGAATTTATGAATCTTTCCATGGATTTCTATATAGTTTTGCAGATGTCTGAGCAGGTTTGAGGAGGAGTTTTTTAATGCCATCTATATAAAAAAAATTCATTTTCTTTTTCTTTCACCACTTTATTGCTTTGTTCTGTGTGGGCAAGGCCTTAATTTCTTTCATCTTTAGCATATTTGATGTCCCATTTTGTGTGAAACCTAAGAGAATGCATCACATTTGAAAGATTAGTTCAATAGTAACTAAAATATCTTAAGAAACGCTCCTTTGACCTACCTAAACCAGAACCAGAGAACAATATACATCCTTTATTTTGTGAAAGTGGACCAGTCGGCACTGATGTCCACTTAAGCTTGACATATACTGCATAATATTTTCAGTAGTTGAATTCAGCTCCAAAGTGTGCAACCACATAAGTGAGTCATACAGAAGAGAGGAGACGCTCGTTTAAAAGTGAGAGAATGCTTATCAAAACAGGCACACTTTGGCATTCATTGTCATCAGGGACGTGCACAGATAGGCACCAAATGGCCTTTTCCCTGTTTGGAAAAAAGTGCTGCTTTTAATTTGTATTTTTTCTGCTACTACCACTAATTTCAGGTAAAGCACCAGGAGGAGAATCTAGTCAAAGCAGAGAGTTGCATAAATCTGTACATGAACTGTCTCAAGCTGCTTAAGATGATGTGAAAAATTGAGGAGGTGCACAAAGCAGCTGCTTATTAGATGGAAAGATGCTGGACTCAGAATCTGTTTGGTGTTTAACTCTTTGAAATGATATATTATGGTGCTGCATGCAGCTTTCCTAATTGCATTGGTTCCTTCATCCAGCACTTAGAGATTTAGCAGCCAGATAATTGCTGAAAGCCACTCTGAAGTTCTGTGATGTAGATAATACACATTTTCACTTGGCAAGAGCTGTTCTTAATGTAGTGGTGAGGCTATCCCAAAGGAACTCCTCAGGGTTTTGGCTCCTAACTTTTAGTCAACTTATCTTTCTTATACCTAAGAAAGAAATTATCACAATATGACATTAATTTGTAACTACAGAGTAGATAAACCATCTGGAAACCTGCTAAGGTACCACTGAAGCTTAAAAGCAAATCTAAGAGAAACAGTCTCTCAAAGCTTCCTCCAATTGTTTTGTTTTTAAATTGAATAAATCCATTCAGTGCTCCCTGACTGTGCATTAAATACACTTCTCCAAGCTTTCCGTCTAGAAGCCAGGATAATGGCGGGGAAAATGGCTTTTCATGCTGACTTTTTTCTGAAACATTTCAGACTCTGAAAAAGCAGCTTGTGAAATGTGGGGAGTCCAGCCAGACAAGGTGCTGCCATCAGCAGAGCACGGTGACATGCTGGATTTTTTTCCCCTTCAGGCCAACTGATGCAACATAATCTAAGTGTCATCGACGGGAACACTGACACCGGGGTGGGAAACCACAATAACTCATGAAGCTTACCTCGACTCAAAATACGAACAAGACGAGCTTATCTTGGGAGCTTGAGAGATAATGAAAATCAAAATGACTTCTGCTTCACTCGCAGAGGAAGGTGTTTTCCCCATCAGCATCATTTTGAGCACTACTGTGAAAACTCCAAAATGTAGGGCAGACCTCCTTTACATTTGCACCCTCCCTCCTTTCAGTGCCTTCGGGGCTTAAAGGAGTTGTTCAAATGCTGCTCTGATCACAGGATTTTCAATTGTATCTCCTCCCCTTTTCTATGAAGCACCTAAGCACAACAAAAAATGTTCCCGCAAGGGAACAACTTTGACTGGAATCGGATTTCTGCAGCCATGCCAACTCTGTTCCTATCTTTTTTTTATTCATCTTTATCTGCCTTGTTTCCTATTGACTGTGATGGCTGATCAATATTGGTGTGCTGGCTTCTATTGTTGACTTCTGCTTCTTTTTCAGGATTAAGTCAACTGATGCTGCATCAAAGTCGTAAGAAGCAGTGTTTGTGTTTACGGACGCCTCTGAGTCCTTGTGCCTGTGGGTGGCGTCCCTCTGATTGTCAAGGGACGGGGAGTGCTGCTGATTGACCCAGTTACAAGAGCAGTGGCACATTTACACCCAGAAAGTCATTCATGCATCATGAGCTACTCATTGCAAAAAAGGTACAGCAAACTGTATGGTACCATGGTTCTAATTTACTACTCAAAATGTTTTTAATACTGCTGACTGTATAAAAGATTTCAAATACTGAAGCTTTTCAACCATTTCTAAATTAAAGTTGTGGAGTGCCTGAAAAAGTGTTTGTCACCTTACAGATTTATACTTTTTTTTGTGCTATTTTTGTACAGTTAAATGCTCCACAAGAGACATCATAGCACAAATAACTACAGTAAATACAGAAAACAGTCTCATATCCAAACCAGCAGAGCTCTCTGTGAAGATATGATTGCATACAGTGTCATTTCATAAATTCACTGGATTTAGCCACATTTTTTTTAAAGTTGCGGTTGATGTCACCCAGCTAGATTTCACCCAGCCCTAGGTCTGTAAAATAAGATGAAGTAGGCAGAAACAGCTCTCAACACAACACATCATGCCAATTCTAAGGCTTTGGGAAAACAGTGAAGTACAATGGATAAAATAAGGAACAACGGAGAACCTTCCTAAGAGTGTTTAGCCTATAAGAATTACTTCAAGAAAAAATTAACAAATCATCTGGGAAGTCACAAAAGAACCCAGAACTACTTCTAAAGAACCGCAGACCTCTCTTGACTCAGTTGAGGGCAGTGTTTATGATTCCACAATAATAGAGATGAAGAAAAAACTGCATCTGTTTGAGGGTTACAAGATGAAAAACTATACAGAACACAAAGATTTGCCTTACATTTGACTTGTGGAAAAATATTCTGCACCTTGTTGAAAGGTGTGAGTTCTGTTACATTTGGCTGGAAACTATTTCAAATAAAAGTATATCAAACCAGGTGGTGCGATGTTCTTGGACTTCATTGCTGCATAAATATCTATATATAATTTGATTTTTTTTGTGGTGGTAACTGAAAGAATTGTTTTAAAATTTTTTTTTTATATTTGCCTAGGTTTGGTTATTGAAAACATCTAAGTATGACAAATCATCAGAAACGGAATGAAATCTGGAAATAGGCAAATACCTTTTTATTGCTCTGTATACTCCCCTTTTATATTTCCTATTTCACTTCCCTCCTCCCTTTAATTGAACAACACAAATTTCTGCCTTTCCATAAACTCACTGCTCTGTTTTGGATCCAAATCTCTCTGCCCATCGGAATTTCAAAGCACTCCCAAGCTCTCATCACTTCCCTCCTCCGTCTCTTCAGACTTAGGCAAAGAGGATGGGGCTGCAACTTGTGCCAGCAAGCACATTTCATTTTTGGGCCAAAAAGCACATGAAAGAGATATATTTCTGCAGTATTCTGCATGTTGACATCTTCTGCTGCCTTTTTAACATATAGTCACCTTGCCTATACATCCTAGTTTCAACATAGAGGCATTCAAATTTTAATTTGATCATTTTTACCACTTTTGTAGTGTTGCAGATATTTTTGTTCCACTGGATTAAGCTTTTGTCAGTGATGGATGTCCCCTTAATGAATATCTGTAGGCAATTAATTTGGAGCCACTTTGGACTCCTGAATATGAAATGAATGTTCATCTTTTGTGATAAAAGTTCTTACAAGATGATTAAACAAAATGTCTCTACTAAACTTGTAATTAAGAAATCTTCCATTTGAATTTACTTCCTTTTTTAATACAGTATTAAAGGTACTAGTTGCACAAAGCAAACTTTCAACATAAATACTCTGAAGCTATTAAAAATAGCATACTCCAGTCCAAACGGACTGAGTAGATTATATATATATATATATATATATTTTTTAAAGCTTAGAATATCATTTTACGAACATGTGCTTTTCAGAGTAGTACTTGGGGAAAAAAATATCTTAACTTCATCGTTTTTCCTTCTGCTTCACAATTACACACAATTTTGTGTTTGTCTGAATACATTACAAAGTTTTTTTTTTTGGCTGGAATAGGACAAAAAACAAAGAAGTGATGAGATGCTTTGCAGCCACAAAGTGAATAAAGTAGCTATTCAGCAACATTTTTACACACAGGGGAGATTTTGTTTCATTGTTAATATACAGCTAAGATTTGGTTAATGATCAATTTAATTGGAATGAATGCACAGAACTCTATCTATGCCCACACTCGTGAAAAACAAACAAAAAAAAATACTTTTGTGCATAGTTCTAGTTTTGTTTCCTAAGCATTTTATATGGTTACAGCAGGAAAGCTTGCCAAATCAAACAAATAACCAGGAGAAACAAACACAGGGTCCTGACTCTGATAAAAGCCTGCCTCTAATAAACTGGCACTGCAATCCTCAGCGGTGTGAGAAAGAAAATTCCCACCATTAGATGAAAAAAATATAACATGATATGAAAGCAGTATTTTCAGGTCAGCACAAGTGTTACTTTGAAGCCCACAGAGCTCATGTGGTATAATTAGGCTACTTAGTGGAGCAGCAGAGACCGTTAAAATGAACGTCCTCTTTATAAAATTCTCTCTCAAGGGTTAATTTAAAACTGTGAAAAGGTTTATAGGTAACATTATATGCTCTATGATGTTCTTAGATTGATAAAACCACAACGTTAGCCAGTTTTAGAAGTGTTAAGAACCTTTTTTCGTCTTCATTTTACATATTCTAATAGATTTATTATATAAGCCAAGAATCAGTGTTCACTTTACATAATAATAATACATCAAATATTTCATTCATCCATCCCAAGATTGAGCAATAACAGATTCTGCAATAACAATTTTTTTGTGGGAAAAATGTGTCACGACTGAAAGCAAGAAATGGGACAAAACCCTCAGAGTCCGGATGCTGCTGGTGGAATTGGGTTAGATTGGCTGATGGAAACATTGATTACGACATCATGAGGTAAAAATTGTAAGGAGAGCTGCAGTCAAGGCAGTCTAATAGAACAACACATGGGAAGCCTCAAACAAGGCACTGTGGACAAATTGTTTGGAAGAATTGGGTCAAGAAAATACATTAGCGATGACTCGAGCAAAGCTCTGTTCTTTTGAGCAGGCTGTACACACAGGAACAAACACAGACGTCAGGGAACAGATTGCTCTCATTAAAGTTACGCTAAAGCTTTATTAGAGTGGTGCCAGGAAAGCAGGATGCCTTCTTTTGAATGAGCCCTGGAGAGCAATAAAATCAAAGGCAAATCAAGCACTTATGCAAATATGAACTTTTTAGTAAGGGTGAATAATGACAGCAACCCAACTATCCAAAATATAGTTTTAAAGCTTTTGGTTAAAACAAACTGACTATGATTCTGAATCCTTGTGTAAAGAGATGAAAGATTTGGATTCTTTGGGAAGAAATGGCTACAAAGTCTCTGCTGGTTGCTTGCTTCTCTGTCTCTGCTCTATAAAAACACCTGACAAGTACAATATTACTGGCAAAAAATGTCAGCAACTGCAAATAAAACTTTACTTAACTTGTAGATTCCTCTGTAGCTACTAAATCAAACACTTTGCAAACCCATCATGTGTTTGAACAATCAGTTCTCAGGTTCTGATAGTTTAGATCCCTAACTTTGTGCTAAGTTTTTGTGTATTGAACGCAAATTCCTGCCCTGTTTTATTGAAATCTTAGTTTGAGATATTGCTTTTTTTGTTGTTTTTTGTTTTTGTTGTTATGTAACTGGGATAGGAGTTACATAACCCAGTTCTTAAATTATAACTAAGGGGTTTGTGATGTTCATCAAAATGCAAACTCTAGTTTAGAGTCCCTACTTCTCTATTTATTGAGTGTGCTTTTATTTTTTTTACATTATAATACTAACTTACCCCTTAAGTTAATTTTTAAACAAGGCTAAGTCGTGGAACTGTATAAGCTCCACTCAATTACCATACATACATTGTCTTAAGGATACTTTTCTAATAAAATTGTATAAAATAACAATTAAACGTCACTACAAGCTGTTATTTCCCCAATAATATAACAAAACCTTCAAGTGACTGTGGTCGAAAACTTCTACTTGACCTGACTCTAAATCAAGGGTATCCAAAGTGCGGCCCAGGGGCCATTTGTAGCAATTGAAACAATTTTGGGCGGCTCCTGATCAGAATTCAACAATAGCCTTAATTTGGTTTGCCAGTTCAGGCAGTAAATACAGATTTAAAAACAATGTTTAGGGTGCAGTATTTCAAAAACACACATGGACAATTTAAAATTTTAAGTGGAAAATGTAAGGTGCAATAAGTTTTTGCTTTTAATTTATTTATAAAAACAACCACTTTTACTAAAATGAAAACTTGGACATTCCCATGTAATAAACTTTATAAAATACAGCAAGAGTGAACCAAATAATAATAAAAAAGAATAATATGATAAAGTTCCATGTTAGGATGTTCCAATTTTTTTCTTTTTTTTAATCTGGTAAACCTGCAAAACCTTTTTCATGTTTTAAATGTACAATACTTTATCAATCATTTGTCTAGAGAAATATCACTATCATGTTTAGTTTCAGGTAAGAGTGAAAACACAAAAAAGTTTTTGCAAAAACAAAAATACTAATAAACATTGTGGCTAGCTTGATATTTTGGCCCTCATGCCAAAACGTTTGGACAACCCCATGAGAAAGAACGTTGATTTTGATAAAAAAAATGCAGTGAACTGAATTAGTTTATACTTGAAGATAATGGAGGACAATAACCTAAAGCTAGATTTTTCTGCTAAAGGAAGACTGGTCAAATATCTTGTATGCAGTAGATTTGGTGAGTTATTCTTTTTAAAGCTGCATTGTTTTACTCTAAAATGTTTGCCAGCTTGTAGCTGTCCTCTGACAAAATTCCAATATAACAAAACTTCGTTCATTTTTTTGCTGTTATTCTGTGTTGATTTATGACCCCTGAAAACATACTTCTGCTATTACTTCCATGCATAAACTTTCTAATAGATGGTAAATGTTTAAAAATTATGTACAAGAAAAACCTATCTTTGTTGCACTGTGTGATTAATAGGCGCTGTCAGTCATGGTGCAATGTAAGTGCAGCCATTTACCAGGGGATGTATCTTCTGAGAGCTCTGCAGATGGATACACACTGTTAAAATGGTTTGCTCTGAATAAAGTTCAGCTTTGTTATATATTTCAGCTACCCTGTTTTCTGATCTTCAGTTATTTTATAGCACTACAACTACATTCTCTATGGTTGTAAACGTTTCCCCAAAAGGCCTTTAGTGAAGCCTCTTTAAAGCTGCTGCTTTCTATTTTCAGAAAAACAGACATGAACTCCTACAACGGCACATTTGGCTGCAGATACAGACTACTGCTCCATTAAACCAATGAGTCCTAAAGCAGAAAGGTGAGCCACGGCTCCACGGTTTCTGCCATTTACAAACGAGGCTCCCAAATTAGCCACATCCCCTGTGAGGAGGTCTCTGAGAATTAAAATATGGACTGATAACCAACAGACTTTTCTGTTTTAAAAAGGAAAATATGCCGCAGTGCAGGTACCTGTAAGCGTGTTTAGAGCAAGCAGTGATTTAAACTGAATGAAAGCTTTTCTTTAGGGTCAGACCTACCAATTTAGATTACATGTAATAAAAAAATGCTGCAGGCTCCTTGATAAATGTAGCAGTTTTGGATCAAACCAAAAATAGAGAAATTACAGCAATATCTCAAATACTGCATGATTAAATCATTGTGGGCATCTCTTGAAGCTGAAAAACATGTTTTTAATCTTATGATTTAGACCAACAGGAAACCCCCCCCAAAAAAAAATAAGTTTTTTGGACTTTCACCTGCTGATAAAGAGTCAAAACTTACTGGAGGAGGCACTAAGGACCAGTTCTGGTTCTGTGACTGGAGGAATGGGGCCTTGATGACCCAATGGCTCTGTAACATCTGTGAAGGCTTGAGATGGACGGTCGGGCAAAAGAGAAGTAATCTGTACCACAATTATGATACAGAAGTTTGAAAGTAGACGATGTGCTCCAGATGACTATTGACAGTCTGTTTAGAAGTTGAGTTAATTACCTTTTCCAGTAAACAACACCGAGCTGAAAGTGAAGCAAAAATTAAAATAGCCTCCCAACAACCATAAAACTATGACAGCTAATTATGCTTCACTGACTGGCGATACGTCTATGGGTTCCACTGTTTTTCTTTATACAACTGGAACTCTTACTGATGTGATCTAGAGATCAAATATCTGGCCGAAGCTTTCTGTTCTTGTTATGGCTGATTTTCATCTCATAAAATCAAAATAATAGATAATAAACCCCATCACACCACTTTATGGCGTGGGAAGACATTATGCCAAGGGAAATAACAGTGGCATTGTCTCATTTGATACTGTGGCACAGGAAATTTCATCAGCAGATGAGCCAGGCTGCCACAGATTTTCTTTTAACATGTTAAAAAATTGAGGTCTACAATTCTCACAAGGCATTTAAAGTCCTTGAGTGGCTTATTCAGATTAGTTTCAATAATACCACAACCAAAAACAAGACTAAATGTTTAATTAATAGCATTCAGAGCTGGGAAAAAAAAAAAAATCATCAGATTTTAAAATTCAGACATCAGGATCAGATTGGAATCCTGAAAAAATGGATCAGATCATTATTTTTCCAAACTGCAGGGTTTGAACCACATTTATGCTAAACACCTCAGAGAACACACACAAAACACCTAGAAAATAGTTTTGCAGGAACAAAACGATTGGGTTTTAAATTAGGATATGCAACATCTTCAACAAGGAATATGTGTTAAACACCTATTAGCTAAGCATGGGCTTTTAATTAATGCTACATGCTTCAGTGAACACTTTAGCAACCTCTTGGGACCATGATATGGGTAATGGACACACTGCTATTGCTCTGTATTCAATTAATCAGATTACAGAAACCACACATAGCCTTCAGTAAACAAAGAATTCATTAATGATTTAAATTTATTATAAGTCTGTCCATTTCTGACCCTGCAAAAGCAGATCATGAAACACAGAACAAACTCAATGTTCCTTCCTCAGCTCAACAGACTAATGAATATAGAATATTCTGATCCCAGTGATGTTCACAGATGCTTGTTAAAAATGTTTTCTGCTTCCTTAAAGCTACAGTGTTTTAGTTGCTTAATATTAAATCTGCCAAAATGTATTTTGTAAATGAGCAGAGTTAACAAAAAGCCTTTTAGTAGAAGGCACTGCTTAATTAGCTCATAAAAACACAACATCCTAGCATGACAGCCTTTTGCTGCACCTGTTATCAATGCACTTGCTATTAATAAGTGAAAGTAGCAGTGGAAAAAAGTTTCTAATCTAAAAGATGGACTTTTAGTGGTTCTAATACTAAAAGTAATGTCAATGTCAAAGATAAAAAAAAAGGATATTTCTGTTTTAGCAAAATATATGTTCTGCATTTGTTACCATTTCAGCTGGTCAGCTGTTTTTCAATTAGTGTAGGTTAGATCATTGAAATTATCCTGGGGAATATTAGCAGGAGTCTGCAACAACACTAGTTGTGTTTCCCCTTACAAATGTGTGCAAAGTCTATATTCTGTAAATATTGAAAAAAAAAAAAACATTTGCAGTTGC
Source organism: Brachyrhaphis roseni (assembly GCA_903066815.1). Classification (NCBI taxonomy): domain Eukaryota; kingdom Metazoa; phylum Chordata; class Actinopteri; order Cyprinodontiformes; family Poeciliidae; genus Brachyrhaphis; species Brachyrhaphis roseni. The sequence continues at coordinate 11,095 of CAEFZY010046432.1, forward strand.
TGTGTTTTCATTAAATAAGAAATTAAATTAAAATCACATGTGAATAAGCTTGTTCACACGATAAGCCATTAAAAATTATGGCAGCGACGGATGTAAACAGATATTCATAATTAGTATAAGACATTTGTGTCTTATTCAGGAGTTGGACAAGACCCTCTCACTTGGGGTTGACGACGTATGGAAATTGTAGTTGGTGATTTTACAGAAGAGCTACGGATTCAGTACGCTCGAATTACACACAACTTTTTATGAACGGTGCAATGCAGTGAGAGCTCCAGTGGAGAATGCAGCAAACAAAACAAAACAAAACAAAAAACATTCTGCTACTATTTCCTGTCATCTTCTTCATCTCCTTTTCGGCAGTAGTAACAGCCGGCTGTTGATCACGTGACTCGTGTGATACTGAAAAACCACCTCATCCTAGGGCAAACATGCGTTTTTTTGTAATTGCAATGTTTCCATTAAGCAAATTTATTTTCGCAATTTCACTTTGCGCAGTTCTATAGTCAATGAAAACGCAGATGCTGTCTTTCAACTTTTGATTGTATCCCTGCTCCAACACACTTGAATCAAATGAATGGCAAAGGACCAGTCCTCTGCAAAACTTGCAGACATGCCAAGAATATAATTCAGTCTTTTGATTTAGGTGTGTCAGAACTGGGATGGCTCCAGTTGCAGGAGAGTGAAACTTGAGGACAGGACTTGCAGACCACTGATAGTCTAAATCCAGTACTGCAATGCTATAGTGCTTCAAAAAATGATTAATCTCCAGGTTAAAATTTTGTTTTAGCCCACCTATGATTAGCTGACTCATCTCTCCTGTGATAACATGAGGGCGTGACTGATTATAGTGTCAATCAAGGGCTACTGTTAGTTTTATCATTATTACAGGAGTGTAAAATTAATGCTACTGTCACAGCTGTCAGCAGATTTTATTTATACAAAACCTTCGTCATAGATAAAGCACCTACTCTCCTACCACAGGGAGAAATACGCATTCTGAAAGTTATTTCCAATTGGTTCACCTCTTTTCTTATAGCCGATACAAACTTTAAAGAGACTAAATTCTTCCATCAAACTTGACATGAATCCTCCAATGTCTTAATTTATTTTTAATGTCAAGCTAGGTTCTCTCTTTATCTTTGCACTGAACATTGTGAGGAAGGAAAAAGCTGCAGACATTTGCTTCATCTTGCATGATAAAAGCTGTCACTCAGAGTCCTAGACATTGAAACACTTTATGACACTTGTATGACAAATATAAATCTGCTTTTGCTGTCTGATTCCGATTTATACCGCCTTGCAGAAGTATTTTTACCCCTGAAATTTTGTGTATTTTGTCACTTTAAAATAAACTGCTATGTATTTTAATTGGATTTTATGTGATGCATAAACAAAAAAATAGCATGACTTAATTGTCAGGACTATGAAACCTGTAACAAGTTTAAAAATGACACTCTGATACCTCTAAGCAAAAACGAAGCTGAACTGGATGCAAATATATATTATAAAAAAAAAAATACTTATGACTTATTTATTTATTTCAGCCCTTCCTCCACACGTTTTGTGGCAGATTTGACCCAAAAGCACAAATGTATAAAACACAGCATGATGCACTTGTACATAGTTATTCATACCTACTGGTAAGCGCTATTGCTGCAGGGGCTGAACACTGAGGAGGTCTACACTTGCTCTCATGGATGTCTGAAAGACAGTAAGACAATGTCGGGAAGCCTGACCTACTCACCCCTCACTGCAACCTTCCCCCAATTGAATTTGATTGCCCCAGTGGGAGCTGTTAAGCCCATCCACTCCATGATCCTCCCCTGGTGGTTAGAAGCCTGATGGGGATGTTTAAGGATGGGGAGCCTTTCCGCTCCCATTTGTTTTCCTCCAGGTAATCGATGGTAGACTCGGGGTTACAGCTAATGTGATTTATGTGTCCTATTTCCGCTGTTATGCCTCATGTACAAATTGTCTATGCTGATGTAAATTCCCCACTCTTTTCACAACTTGCTGACACTGAATCTAAAGCTGCCAAACCGGAGCGGCTTGTCTGTGTTTGCATTCAGGACTATTTATTTAATTTTTATCTAGGAACAAAGAAAAGTGTTTCATCTTCTGTGAACCAGGCGAGTGGTAATTCTACATAACATTATATTTCTCTTTGGGTTTTATGCGTCTGACCATATTGGGAATTTTATAAATGTTTTGCGATTGTAAATCATTTGCAGTCTGAACACAAGGCAAATCCGATAAACTCATCCACTGGTGCATGCTCCCATAATTGCACTGCTACCTGCAGCGATTACATGCACATTAATATCTCCTCTGCAGATGCTGCAGATGCATTAAGGGAAATAACATAAATTGCTTTCAAAAAAGCCTCTCAACTGTGGAGCATCGTAAACCTTTATTTAGTGGGAATGCTATATATTTAACAGGCAGCGGAGTGACTTTGATGAAAGCCTTGAAGAAATCAACAACAAAAAAAAAGATGACTGAATGCAAAGATGAAGTCTCTATCTTGGTTTGGTCGCTTGCCACTGATTTTGCAATGATCTCTCTTTTCCATTCCTCTTATTTTCAATCAGTCACTTAATTCCACCATGAATCCTTCCTCTCTGCTTTGCCACCAGCTTTCTCAACATCGCAAAAGTTATTTCATTTTTCATAAAAGTTAGCTATAAAGTTACACACTTTGTCATATAATGCATAGCTATGAAATTACAGTCTGTAATACATCACCACACAAATACAATTCAGTGCAATCAACTGCCTTCAGAAATTAGTAGTGATTAGCAAGCAAGTATTAAATAAACTTTTCTTTAAGACCACATTCCTTTATTAAAAATGTTTTTATGGGTCTTATGTAATATTCTAATCTTAAATGTCATGTTTTTACCAGCTCTGAGCAGAGTATCATGATAGTAAACAGAAATAAAGAATTGAAAACATTGTCTTGTGTTTTAAACATCGCTCTGTGTTTCACTCTGTGAAATAAAAAGCAAAAGTCTGGGGCAGACGTGGGGTCATCATCTTTTTTTCCATCATTTAAATGCGGGGCAACTACACAAAGGTCTTTCTTTTGTTTTAAAAGCGATGTTATATGTCTAGGACTCTTGTTTTGGTTTACTAACCTTGAGGTTGGTTTGGAGTCATTTTTTTGTGCTCTGTTCAGTTATTTGCACTCTGTTATTTGTATTCAGCTTTTTCTTTGTTTTTCTATGATCGCCATGTTTTCCCTCGCCATGTTTTTCTGTTTTAGTGTCACTCCAGTCCGTCTCCCTGAGCCGTTCCTGCTCTTTCCAACCTCATAGCTTCATCCTGTTGTAATCTACACCCCAGCCCGTTTTCCATTCATTCCTCATAAGGTCTTCCTGTTACTCACCTTCACTTTGTTACATTTTGATAAAGCCAGATGTTCTGCAGTTCTGAATGTAGCAGAATGAAGCCTGCCCCAGGATTGAGGACACCTGGCACCTGATTGCTTCATAATGGCTCTGAGCATATAAGCAGACTCTCACCTGCTTTCCTCATGCCTGCATTTGGTCGCGCTTCAGCGAGAAGGTCACTTGGGTGGCTTGTCGTGGTCTGAACTCTAAGATCTCAGAGCA
>CAEFZY010046436.1:0-41334 GCA_903066815.1 Brachyrhaphis roseni
TGAACTTTTGTTATTGACCAAATACTTATTTTCCACCATATTTTGCAATTAAATTCTTTAAAAATCAGACAATGTGATTATCTGGATTTTTTTTTCTCCTTTTGTCTGTCATAGTTGAGGTATATCCATGATGAAAATTACAGGCCTCTCTCATCTTTTTAAGTGGGAGAACTTGCACAATTGGTGGCTGACTAAATACTTTTTTGCCCCACTGTATATAAGCTCACATCAACAGTTTCCAAACTAACAAATGGTTTCTTCCGCTTATCCGGGTCGGGTTGTGGGGGTGGCAGCTTCAGAAGGGAGGCCCAGACTTCCCTCTCCCCAGCCATGACTTCCAGCTCCTGCGGGGGAATCCCAAGGCGAACGCCGGGAGACATAGTCCCTCCAGCGTGTCCTGGGTTTTCCCCGGGGCCTCCTTCTGGTGGGGCATGTCTGGAACGCCTCACCAGGGAGGGACGCCTAATCTTATTATTTCCAATGAAAAGTAATATGTGCACCACAGGTGCCTGAGGAAAACCAAGCAGTGTATACTCTCTTTTTAGTAAGCCAAGCAGTTAGAGAGTTGTAATTTTTAAATTTTTTTACCCTAAAGTAAAGCTTCCAGCTGAGTTTTTCTAATAATCAGTTAAAATATGAATCCGTGTCCCTCTATTCTGAGGCCTCACTCTCAGTTTTGCTCAAACTGTTGGTCTACTGGGAAGAGATCCGATAACCAAAACGGTACACCCATCTGAAGCTCTCTGCAGTGGTGTTGAAAACTGTATTTTACTTGTAATCTGAACCTCTGCTTCCAGCAGCACCATGTTTGGATCTTTAGGGTGGCATTTCCAAAACTGGATCTCCAGTCATGGGGAAATTAAAGGAAACGCTTTTTCAGTTCTATCAGAAAATAATTAACACAACCTGGCTGTTACCAATTGTTTATGTAGTAAACAAAAATTAAGTCAGAATTGAAAATCCATGTGTAAAAAGACAGATGGAGTTTTTCAGGTGGAGCACATTTACAGCCCAGCGTTTTCACTCCAAGGTCAGGCGACACAACTCTCTGAAAAACAGACCAAAAAAGCAACTCAGCAGGTCTCAGTCAAGCTGTTAAGTACTAAAGTTGATGAGATAATAAGAGTAAACTGCTACGGCTTTTTAAAAAAAGGCTACTGAGAGAAATATTTTGGTAGCACAACTTTGGCTTGCAAAGTTACATCTGAATCATCTAAGTATTAACCCAACATCTTGTGCAGCTTTTTAGCCAGATATGTGGCAAAAGTGGCGATTTATGGCACACATGGCTTTCTATACTCCAATATGCATACATCGTCCGCCTTTCTGCTTTGCACTAAGTGTGTTCACGTTGGGAGAGGGGAGGTCTTATCGAACAAAAATACAGCGAACTGGTAATACAGGCTTTTAAATCTAGAAATACTACAGTGGATTATACACTGTTAAAATAATCTGAAGAGTAGATTAACTAGCAAATAATGATATATTCTGCTGACAGAAACTGTGGGTCCAACACCGACGCCAGTGGCTCCGGTCAGCTCTCTTCCAATGAACATCAAGAGCGTCCACCTCACAGGTCAAAATATTTACATTTATCTAAATATTTAATGAGGAAATTCTTACATTTTATTCACAGATGTCAATATCATGTTTGCTTTTACTCAGGCGACAATAAAATTGAGAATGTTGAACTGCTGAATCCTGTCAATCTGTCGCTGGAGTGCATCTGGACTGGTAACCAGAACAAACAGCCCAACATCACTGGTTACTGGAGAAAAGGCGGAGTGGAAATTCAGGACAGCCGAGTCCCAGTGGACCCACAGAACCAGCGGTACACACTCAGACGAGTGTAAGTGATTCACACAGGCTCAAAATTAACCCAACCTGGAATAAAAAAACACATTTATTGGTTTTAGGAAATTGGATCTTTGCAAAACATTTTAAATTTGACATTTTTTATATTATTGAATACAATAACAACTATAAAAACTGACCCCCTTTCTGCTTAGATCTACAAAAGTAACAGTGTTTACAATGTTTTTATTATTTTAAACCTAAAAAAATAATAGTAATATAAATCAATTTTAAATTATACCCATCAATTTTTCCCCACAAAATGCTTCTTGTATTTAATTTGCAATGCTCTTGTTTTTTTAAAGAAATAATCAGCTAACTGCTTGATTTTCTTTGTCTGTCATTACGAGTTTATATGAAAGCATAGAGCTGCAGCACAGGAAAAAAAATAGAGCTATATCAAGTTAAAATGTGAAAACTTAAATCTTCTAACAATATATCTTTCATGTTTGAACAAAATAATTTGACACTGTTGTAATATTCACAGTTACCATGTTATACCAAAACCTTTTCAAATTCTTACAAATAAATATCATATTACAGTAACATGATAGTATATTATTTAAACAACCTTTTATTATCAGAACATAATAAATGTTTATAGAGATTTAATGTGAAGCAGCAAAAGCAGATGAGGTGGATAAGCAAGGTGGTTAAGTTTTGGTTTATAATCTGAAATGTTGTAAAAATCAGCAGACCTGTTCTGAATAATTCAACACCATCTGAATATTTTTAATGTTTATTTTTTCAGTGTTGTAATTTCAACCGTATTATGTGGAATCCAATGTAGCTTTCTGTTGTTTCTGTGCTGTTGTCTCACCTTTAAGGTTTAGAAAGAACGTCTTTGAATCCAAAACCTGCCTCTGGGTTAGCAAAGCTGCAGACGGGTCACATTTTAGAAGAAAAAACCGTAATGAAAAACAAAATGTTAACATCTTTTCTCTCTGTTTTCCAGGTTCAACATTGTGAGTGAGGAACACCTTGGAAATTACACCTGTGTGTTTGAAAATGAAGCAGAACTAGATTTTATTTTGGCAGGTATTGATCACATCTGCATCACCTTTACCGTCTTGTTTTGTAATTTTTTTTTAACATTTTTTCAGAAACCTGCTGCAGATTCACAGTAACGTGTCGGCTCTGTCTTTCAGTGCCGCAGATTGGAGAGAGAAGAGAGAAGCCCATCGTCTCCTATGTGGGCGACTTTGTGGTTCTGACATGCAAGATGGAGGATAATAAACCAGCACCAAGAACCTGGAACTGGTTTAAGAACAACGGTACCGATAAGGCGAGTGAGGACTGGTTATCTTTGACGTTACTTGATTTCCTTTACAGTCGAGTTTTATCTGTAGTTGGATAAAGTTAAACTTTTATCAGTTAGACTGTAAAAGTCACCTTTACTGGTTTTATTAAATGGAAGTCTTGCTTTTTCCATTAAAACTTGGTGTTTAGATGATTCTTGTAAAAGTATTTATAGAGAAAAATACTGTTTTTTTAATTCTGATTTTTAACCATGTAATATTTATACCAGCATCATTTTTCCTCAAAGGGTCAATTGCGGCAGAATTTATTGATAAAACTACCAATTAACAAACTGCTAAAATATTATAGCATTTCATGAGTGCTTATTAAAGTGAAATCAGCACAAAATAAACTTTATTCACCAGATTTGGGGTTTTAAAAAAAAAAGATTGTGATTCCATCCCTCGATTCGTAATCAATAAATATTATTTAACACCATTAATGTCATTTGGCACCAAACAATTAAAAACTAATTTGATTTGACTGATAATATTTAAGCACACAAATGTCTTAAAGTCCCACTTGTGTCTCTCTGGAGGAGGGGTGTCCAAAGTGCGGCCCGGGGGCCAGTTATGGCCCATGGCCTGACTTTGTGCGGACCTCAACTGCAATTCAAAGATGATACAAATTTGACCCGTAGATGCAGATGGAGACTTTTGTTACCAACATAATTTTCTTACACATGAAAATGTGAAGAACAACACAAAGTATTTGTCTTTTTGTAACCATTTTTTAACAAAAGGTAAAACCAAGTTCATCCAGAGACTTTCACTGAAAAGAGAACTTTGCTGCAGACTTCAGCTCCAGAGTCTAGATTTGGCCCAAATCTAGCCCTGTGGTGGGCTAGATTTGTCCCACAAGCCTTAAGTTTATGCAGTGTGTAGGCATTAGGCATATGCATATGGTTTTTGCTAGTTAGTGCATCTTAAATCTTTTTAAATCAATAATTGTAGGATTCTGTTGTCCTGCAGGAGCAGCTATTCGAAGCTCAACGCTACGACATCACCGTCAACGGGCGCAACACGAAGCTGAAGGTGAAGGACGTGAGCGAAGCCGACTCCGGCGTGTATCACTGCGCCGCCGTGTACAACATCAGCGCCAGCACCAGCAAAATGCACCTGAAGGTCAGACAAATACTGAGCTCACCTGTTGAAAAAGGTTTTAAACTTTAAAGGCGAACGATTCATATTTTGCATATTCTAGATATTGCTAAAAAATAAGTTATTTGATATTCAATGTCAGTGAATGATGGAAATTAGCTCCATGTTTATCCTGTCCAGAATAAGCATTGGGTTTCACATTTTGTTCTCCAGTTTAGTTTTACGATGGCGTCTTCTCTAAAGCATCTTTTAAATAACTTTTTCAGATATTTTTAGTTTAGCAGAGGGTTTAAAGACATGAATCTCTTGTGATTTTCTCCTGTAGGTGATTACCATCTGGGAGCCTTTGAAGCCTTTCTTAAGCATCCTGGTTGAAGTTGTCATCTTGGTTACTGCGATTCTCATCTATGAGAGGAGTCATTCCAAGAAAAAGGAAGCAGAAGGTACTTATGCATGGTGTTTTCTCTCTTTTTTGACTCTAGCTATGAAACTGTGTGCTTTGGTTAGTTTGGAAGAGCATCTTATGTTTACTGGTAAGTATGGAGAAGAATCTGTGATGCTGTGGGAATGATTTGACTATTGTTAGCATACATTGCAATATAAATGCTAACAAACCAGGAGATTTGAGATAAATCTCTAATTGGCTCTTTAAAAAGAAGAAAAATCCAGATATTGTGGCCAAATTAACACAGAAATGGTTTGCAAAGATGGTGATTTTTTCTGCACTGTACTCACTTCAAAAACTAAATCTTACTGAGTATTTTGGTTTCTAGTTCAAATATCTTACTACACTTGAAATAAGACAAAACTAACTTAGAATTAATTTTTTTTGCAAGAAATAGGAGCTTGTTTTACAGTAATAATTCCTTAGTTTTCAAGAAGAATTACTAGTTTCACTGTCAGATTATTTAATTTATAACATGGGAAAATGTCATAAGTGAAATAATCTGCCACTAACTCTAGTAACTGTTCATCCATATTAATAAATAACTGACTTAAAAGAAGCTGCTATATCTTGCTGAAAAGTTGTTTATAAGTTAATTTTGTCTTATTTTAAGTTCTAAGGTATTTGCACTAGAAACTGAACTTAAAATATATTGGAATAGTTTGTGTTTTTGCAGAGCTCAGATTAAAGACCGGATGTTCACGCCTTTACTCTTATATACAAATGTAATTTCTCAAGAAATTTGCCTTTTTACTAACATATTTATTTATTTATTTGCATATATTTAACTACCAATAAAATGAATCTACTATTGTGAATAATTTTCTGCCCTATTCACAGCTAATGGTCCGAATGCAGACCCAACGTGAGTACTTTAAAAATAGTCATCTCGTATTTTTATGTTTTGTGTATCATGCTTTTTTAAAATAATGATAATTACTTTTGCCTCAGGCCACAGGGTGAAGATGACGAAGCTGAGGAAAGTACCTCAGTAAGACAGCGCAAAACCTAAAAGACGTCTGCAGCAGCAAATTCAAGCATCTATTAAATTGTTATGTTATTTTTGAATGTGAAGAGCTTATATAGCAATATTTAAACAGCAATTTTTTGTAAATGTCTTAGTCCTTAACACCAGCTAAGTGCAGTGACCATCATCTAATCAACTAATACACAGAAAGCTTTCTGTTCACTGACCAACATGTTTCCTGTTGTCAGCATTTAGCATTTCTCTCCCTCCTGTGTTTCAACCTGAGGTTGCCTTCACACGTTTCCGGTGTAGCATCTGTCACAAACGGAAGCCGGTGTTGTTTTTTTTCTGTGAGGTTGAAAACCCCCGCCCTGCATTTGCAGCTGTGATGTAATGAGTTGTGGTTTGTGAGCAGTGCCTTAACTCTCTCAGCAACTGACTAGCTGCGTTTCCATGGAAAATGTACGCTAATATTTGTCGATATTCTGCTAATGTAGTAGAAAATTTTGAAATTGAAATTAAAATCACACGTGAATAGGCTTGTTCACGCGAGAAGTCATTAAAAATAATAATCTATTAGAGGAAACGTTCAGGTGTTGGAGTGAAAAAACATGTAGCGTTTTTTGGAAATACTAGATTTTGATTTTCCAGAAGAGCTATGGATTCAACAATTTCAAATGACACACCACTTTTTATGAACAGTGTGATAATGTGAGAGCCTAGGTGGAGTCAACTGCACATTGTCCAAAAACGAAACCAAACAAACAACCATCCTAATACTACTTCCTGTCGTCTTCTTTGAGGTTTTCGCGGCTGTTGATACGAAGAAAGTGTTTCAGTTTAGAGCAATATATCCATTTCAATATGTCGGAAACTCTTCCTCATCCTAACTTAAAAACGTTTTCATGTTTCATTAAGCGAATTTATTTTTGTAATTTTAGTTTGCGCAATTCTGTGGCTAATGCAATCTACTGTCAAAAAGCAAAGAACTTTCTGCCATTCTATGACTATTGTGGGCAAAACATTGTCGATATTTTGGTAATGCCGAAAAAAAATAATTTAATTGCGCAATTAAAATGACAGGTGAATAAATTTGTTCCTGCTATAAACCATTTTTAAAAAACATGCTGCGCCATCATCTGTCTCCTACTTCCTGTCGTCTTCTTCCTCTCCTCCTCCAGTGACAGCATCCGGTTGTTGTTGATCCCGACTCAAGTGATGCAAAAACCTTTAAAGGAAATGTTTTGTTTTCCTGAATTGGCATGTTGCCATTTTGTAATTCCAGTTCGCTCAATGGAAACGCAGCTACTGTTTTCCTTGCCAGCAATGATTTCATTTCTGCCACCTTGAATATCGGTGTGTTTACGTGAGCTTTGGAAGTAACGTCCACATCGAGATACTTGTGCATCATTGTCACGTTAACATAGTCAGCCTTCACTGTATATGCAAGCAATAATATTAAAGCTACACAAATTAAAGTTTATCTGAGTCATTTTCCATTGCTGGTTTAATTCAATTCAAAAATATTTTAGCAAAAGGAAGTTAAATGTTGTAATTCCTTAATTCAAATATGACTGAATTAATACTAGCAGCTCATTAAAGCAACCTTTATTTAAGAAGGTTTTTTTTACACATTTGTTAAAATTGCCATTATATTGTAACAGTTGAATACGAGACAGATAATCTGTGAAAAGATTTGGCTCCTCTGAATAAATGCAAAACCAAACAAACAAAAACGTGCTGCAATCAAAGGGTAGCAGATGCTTTATTGACTGTTTTGCAGTAAGTTACATTTTCTCTACAAGCTGAAATGGGAACATTTGGTGACTCCTTAAAGCAGCTTTGTACAGTGGCATAGTATGGCAGTTGTAGATTAAAAAATTATTTAAATTTCTGCCAAAAAACCCCAGACATTCTGAGATTAATCTCAGAAATTTTCTAGAAAACAACTTGGACATTTTTTAGCTCCAAAAGTTGAAAATTTGTGAGAAAAAAAATAATTTTGAGATACATTTTGTGTATTTTTAGGAAAAGAAACTGGAAATCTTTGAAACCCGTAAAGTCTAAAATCTTTCAGTTTCAAAAGTCAACATTTTGAACTCAGGAATGCTCAAGATTTTTTCTTTTTTTGTTAAAATAATCCCAATATTTCTGAGTTGTTTTTTTTTCTCTTAAACTTTGGAGTTAAAAAATTCCCAGTGATTTTTTCTTGCAAATTTAAAATTTTTGAAGCTCAGAAATCTTGTATTTTCTAGAAAATTTCTCAGATTAATATTAGAAGTTCTGAGTTTTTTTGTTGGAAATTTATTCCTTTTCCCCCTTATCTTCAAAAGCCGTGACACGCAGTCAGTTATCAGCTTCACATTACAAAGTAACAGGAATAAATTAAACAACTGTATTATCTGATTGTTCAGAATCTCCATCTTAAGCCTGAATCTGCATTCAGTCTGTTTATAGTTTGGTTGATTAAACAACCATAAACCAAATTTTTCAGCTTTAGTGACAAAAAAGCAGCTTCCCGCATGTTTGTGTCCCGTTCAGCTGAGAGGCCGGTTCACGAGGAATTGAACCAGAAGCCTGAGGACGCCGTCGTCCAGCCCCACCACCGCGCCGTCCTGCACGCCCTCGTAGAGACGCAGGCTCTCTGTGCCCCACAGCAGGTTCTTCCTGGGGTTGTCGGCGTCCGTTTCCACGGACAGAGCCAGAGTGTTGAGCTGGTAGCAGAAGAAGGAGAAGAAATGTCCGTCTGAGATGACGGCCTGCGACACGAAGGGTCTGGAGACGTCCTGGTAGTCCCAGAAACCTGCAGAGGTTTGGTGGAAAGAAGGAACAACCCATCACTCTTTTCTCCTCTAACTCCATGATTCCAGATCCGACTATCCAGATTTCTCAGTTTTATGTGTTCATTTTAAAAAAAGAAAACACTAAAAATCACTGTGAACTTAACAGAAGACATGGACGAAGTAGAAAAAGAAGGGCGGAAAAACAAAATGAAAAGGAAGAAGAGGGAAAGGAGGGAAGAAAGAAAGAAAAAGATAATGACAAGAAAGGAATAAAATAGAAGCTGATACAAGGAAGTGCAAAAGGAAGGAAGAAAAGCCCATAAAAGGGAAAAACAACATTTTGTTAGTAGAATAGTAAATAAAATCTGGAAATATAAATACTCTTCTATCCTCATATTTTCTTTTTACAAATTTATCCGACCTGGAAAATACTGGAATCAGATTCCAGACTGGATGAAGCTGCAACTCCAACAGAGTCACATATTTCCAACCAATTTAAAAAGTTAAATAAGTGACTTTTGCTCAATCTAAATTATTTTGTTTTCAAAACACATTTTGTGATGATATGCAGCTTCTCAATACTTAAACCTTTTTCTTCAGTATCATCAAAACCAGCATCACAGAATGAAAAGCAGTAAAATCCTGGTTTTCTGACCTTGGTACATGGCCTGAGCTCCGGTCCAGGCAAACAGGCTGGCGGCGGCATTGGCTCGGAGGAAGGGCTCCACCTGGTCCGATTGCTGCTGCCGAGCCAGCCGGTCTCTGTGGTACCGGTCCGGTACCAGATGGAACTGAGTGTGACCGTAGCAGGCTGGGTCTGGCAGCTTTGCTCCTGGAAAAACAGAGAAAAGAAGAGTTATAAAAAACATTGTGTTGACTCCAAGTTCATAATAATACAAAAAGCAAAAAATAGTTTTTTCAGGTTTACTTTCAGTTTATTTATTTTATACTTAAAACAGGCAGTATCCTTGAAGTTTACTTTTTATAAACTGTACTTGATTTATTTAGGAATACTCTAGTGGAGTATGACGTAATACTAAGACTTGAACTTATACTTTAATATTAAAGCTTAAACTTTGGCTACTTTTCACTTACTTCTTCCACAAAGTACTGATACTTGGAATATTTTGATCTTTGATTCGATCTTGTGTGAACGAATCTGCTAAGAAGTTTATTTCTTCTGGCTCTTGGATAGAATCTGTTTTTTATTTTGTTCTTGATTTTATTCCACCTCTAGATATGAGATATAAAGTTTTAAATTTTTTTTTGTTTTAGGAGTTTTACCTGTGAAGATGTTGTTGTCATATTGCCTTCTGAACAGAGGCATCGTGTCGGGGGCAAGGTGGATTTCTGGGACCTCAGCTGTGTAAGACGCCTCCAGTGGAACAAACTGATGAAAAACATGACAGGAAAATAAGATAAAGTTAACAGAATACATGAAATTATATCTGTATTTTTCTATTCCTACGGTAAAGAGATGTTTTGTTTTTTATTTTTACCTGCGGTAGCTGCTGAGGTATTCTGATCTGGCTGTGGGGATGGTCATCGATCTGAAACCTGACTGGCTCCTGTCGGCCTCTGCGGTGGCCTTTTGGGATTATTCTATTTCCCCTCCTCCAATAAAAGTTCACCTGTGGACTGAGATCTGAAGAAGAAGAAAACAAACGTCAGAAACCAAAACCAGCACTGAAAGGGGAACACTGGTTTATGTGGTCTGCTGTGCAGGAACAGAGAGGTGTAGGTATTAAACTGACTTTAGAGACTTAAGTTTTGAGATTCACAATTTATTTTACAGGACAAAACTGTGTTGAACAATTTTTTTTAACGACAACTCATGACACATGTAATCTCAAGGAAACAGATCCAATTAACATTCAGTAACAGAATCTAATTTTATCCTAAATCAATTCAAATCAATCCAGTGAGAAAAGTGCCAAACCTTTATTTTTAAGAATAATGTATTTCAATTATTTTTATTATTGTAATCCAGGAGCAGTAAGATGAGCTAGAAAATATTTTATAATATTTAATATTATTTAATATTAATATTATTAAAGTGAGAAACGTTCTTATTTTAATTAGACAAAACTCAACCAAAATATGCTTGTATTTAAACAAAAAAGGTCAATGGAACTGGAGAGATGTTTATGTGACGTCTACAAGAAACGGAGAAAATGGAAGGTCAGAGAAAGTCTCTCTATGCCTTTTTTAAGAAGTCATCATCGCTCACATGAACCAGTTTTTATTAGAATATTAAAACAAGAAAGTTTCTCATTTTAAACTGTTAGAACAAGAAAGATTCTTATTGTAACTGGAGTATAAAACCTCAAAAAAGGCTATTTTCTGAAACACCACCTCAGTCTGAGCTGTAATTAAGCATAAAATGTACAAAAATCCGGGCAAATGCAAATATGCATTATCACACACCTTTACTCACTACTCTGACCTTCACAAATGACCGTCTAATAAAAATACAGCCTAAACAGTGATGTAGCAATCCATAAATAAGCCTTTGTTGGTGATTTATTGTGAACTTCATCACCGTACCCAGACTGGAGAGCCGCAGCAGCGGGTTGTATCTGGCCAGGCTGTGGGTGAGATCAGAAACCAGGGTCTTCAGGAAGGGACCGACCACCTGCTCCTGGTGTTTGTACAGAAAAGGCTTGCGCTTCCTCGTCTTGTGCCAGTGCTCGTGCAAAATCACACGGGTGACCAGATCTCGGATTTCATTGAACGCAGCATCGTCGATCTCAGAGGCAGCCGGTTGATCCGCGGCCGACTGGGAGCCCTCCGTCCCCGGGTTGAACTTCTCCGGAAGGCCCGGGATGTACGCGGTTTTGGTGAAGTGCTGGTACCACCTGTCCGGGTTTCGTGAGAATGTCTGAGGGTAGACGACAAATTTCATCCGCTGGTTGCGAGTGATGAGAGACAGTTTCTCCTCCACAGGAGAGGAGGAGATGATTTTAATGCGCTCCTCGTTCTGCCGCAGCCGGGCGGATTTGCTTTTAGCCGTCAGAGAGGCAACTATGGGCGGATACTGAGGCTCCTTCACAGCTGCTTCGGTGTGGACATGTTTCAGGGATCTAAGTGGAAGAAAACTTCTAGGAAGCAGAAAGGGCAGCCTTATGCGGGCCGCCATGTTTCTTCTGTGAGTTCTTCCTCGTGGATTTTATTCAGCGTTCAGTAACAACAAATCAGTGAAATAGCGCCACCCACTGTTACGGAGAGGTGGTGGTACCAACTTCAATTTATAATTTAAAATGATAAAAATTTATTAAATTAGTGACTTTCTGAGACAGAAGTTTCAAATGGATGTGGATAAATGTGTACTCTGTGAGAAAGTAACTGAGGATCTGGATAATTTGTAATTTGGCCTGATCTTCACCAGTTTATCTGGGTTCATGGGGTATTTTTTTAACAGATATAACCATCCAAAAGGTTAAACTTGGTGTTTTATTAATGATCATAATATTAACTACGGTGTAAATAATATTCTGATATTATCCAAACATTAACTACACAAATGCTGCTTTTTCAAAAAAATAAATTACTTTATGAAGTGCAAGAATGAGTTACAATTTTAATTCCATTTTTTAAGTCAAAAATGCTTTTTAAGTTTACCTCTTTTTTGAAACAATTTGTATGTCAATGTTTTGTCCAGAATTTGTATGTTGTATGTGCAATACGACCCACTAGATTTTTGATTCATTTTGGGGATTTGTTTGTTTTTTTATTTTTGTTTTGTTCTGTTTGTTTTTTGAAACTTTGTAAGTATGTGGTGCAAACACATAATTAAATGATTTCTTTTTTTTTTTTTTTTTTACATTTTATTTATTTATTTTGTCAAAAAGCATGATTTTTTTATTATTATGGTTGATTTATAAAAGTTCTGGAAAGGGTAAAACGTCTAAGAGGTGATTTTTTTTTAATGAGCAAAGTATTTTAATCAGCGCTTTAAACACTGCTGCTCTTGAAGCGACCCCTTAAATACGTCATTGATGTCGTCTTTAGAGCCACTCACAAACTGTCGGATATTTTTGTTGCAAGGTGTCAAACTCCAAAGTTTAGATGTGCCTCTGCTGCACCACACCTGAATAGAATAATTATGTCATTGGCAAGGCTCTGGAGAACTTATCTACCCAAGGAGGAGCTAATTAAGCCATTTTATTCCAGTGTTTTGTACCTGTGGTACATCTAAAAACTGCAGGACACTTGAGGACTGGAGTTTGACACCTGTAAAAAGTTCATGTCACATACATTTTACTATTACTATCGTAAATAATAATTTTTAAAACGGGGACAGAATTTATTTAAAAAAAATAAAAAAGTTGACCTGCGAAGTGTATGCGAAAATATGTCTTAAATTAAACCTGGCTTCTCGCACTCAGATTAGTTTGATTTTTACGAGATGTACATGAAGGCACCATTAGCTTGGCGTGTTTGGTTTGGAGTTCCTGAGTTTGTGAAGCTTTTTGGTGTCAAACGTAGATAAAAACTGAAGCATTACCAACAGTAAACTATAATAGTTAGAAATGTATTTTCGAAATGTTTTTCGGGCGCAGTTGGTCGGGACCAGGGCTTGTCTGTTCAACCCTCTGCAGCGCGTTTATCGAGCCGAGGTAGCTGCTATAAAACCAACCCGTTTGCTTATTATCATAAACATTTTCATTTCGTTTACTGTTGCTGAGCATTTTCACAACACACACCCTGGTAGCAATGTTGGTGGCTGTGGGGAAGCTTCAATGTCCCACCACCAAGAGGTTTGCTTTAGCCACAAATCCTGAATGATTTCTTTATTTACTTTTATTAATATAATGGGGTTTTTTGTCTGTGCATTTCAGAGATCACTCTGCACTAAAAGTGATGAGGTGAAGCTGGCAGAGGAGGCCAGCAAAAGATACGGCTCTCCAGGTCCAACCATCTTCTCCAAAGTGATTGATAAAAGCATCTCTGCAGATATTATCTATGAAGATGACAAGGTGAACAACCAGGAAGATGTTAACTTTTACTAACTCACATGACCTACTAGTTAAATGTTTACAAATCTTGGTATTAGGGCCACTGTAGATACAAAAAATTAGTACATTTCTGCAAAAACAAATTTTTGATTAAGCTCAGAAGTTTTCTGGAATAAAACAGGGACATTTCTGAGTTCCAAAAGTAAAACTTCTTTTCTAGCAAAGAAATTAAAAATTTTGAGATTGGTATCAAAAAAGTTCTAGAGAAAATGTATGAGTTTCAAAAGAAACTCACAAATGTACAAGATTTTTCTAAAGAAAATCTTAAGTTGCTTGTTGCATATTTTTTTACTTTTGGAGCTTAACAATTTTGTTGTTTTTTCTTGAAAATATTTTAGATTAATCTCAAAATTTCAGAGTTTTTTTTGATGGAAATTGACTCCTTTTTGGCTCTAAAACGTTGTCGTATGAATCAAATGATTTCAGTTCAGCAAAATCCCATTCATCAGACATCATTTAGCAGAGATAAACCTAAAACATGCAGCACCAGTGTTGGAAACATTCAGCTAGTCTACAGGGAATGAAAATTTTTTATTTTTTCGTCCTGTTTTCAGTGTTTGGCATTCAGGGATATCAGTCCACAGGCCCCCGTTCACTTCCTGGTTATTCCACGGGTCCCCATTCCTCGAATAAGCGCAGCTAAAGATGATGATACTGAGGTAAGACGCTCTTCACAGAAATCCTGCACCAATTGTGACACAAACTGCTGCAATTCTGTGACTTAGTCCCACAATGACAAGAAATTGAGTTAGCAAATGCATGTTTTTTTGTAAGATGCAATTATCTTTAAATTAGTCAGTAGTTGCGTCCTATAGTGGCACAACCAGTTATTTCTTAGATTTTTTCCCCTACATTACAAATAAAAAAAATGTAAAGTATTAAAAAAGCAAACAGAAAAATCTTTAAGAAAAATGTGAAAAGTTAGAAAATAACTAGAGAATATCAGTGAGAGTCAGTCAGAACAAAACAGTCAGAAAATGTAAACTAACAAATCAAAAAAGGCAAAAGAAATGTGAGCAAGCTAAAGCAAGAAACAGAAAAATGACAGATAGTAATCTACTAATTTATGAAGATAAACAGTGAGACCTTGTGTATCTATAAACATAGGTGGAGGAGGGCAGAGAAGAAAAAAATATTAAAGTAAATGTAGAGTTGCTCCAACATTTTTACTCAAGTTAAAGTCAAAAGTTACCAAGTAATCACTCAAGAGTAAAAAAGTATTTAATAAAAAGGAACTCATTGAGTAGCTGAAATTTACTCATTACTAAAAATTATATCAGTCAGACAAAAACGTTTTCTGTAAATTTTGGTACTTCAAATATTGTTTCAATATAAACCTTATGAAACTTAATCTCACAACAGATAATGCAGTTTGAGTTTTGTGTAAAAATAATTTTGACCAGTAGGTGTCAATATCTCCTCGATGACAAATTTGTATTTATGTAGGAACTTTAAATTGGTTCAGGCTTAAGTTTTATCTTAAATTGTAGAAGTTAAACCTAAACCTGAGCAGATGGAGTTAATTACTTTTTTCTTGTCTAAAAATTTTAAGTCTTGCTTATTTTCTCTCCAACATTCAGCTCTTGGGGCATTTGTTGGTTGTTGCTAAAAATGTGGCGAAGCAGGAATCTCTTAGTGAAGGCTACAGAGTGGGTTGGTACTTTCATCCAGCTGATTAAAAGCTCTTCTTAAAAATAAAATTAATTAGTAATGGCTGTTTAATTACCTGCATTGAATTTGCAGTGATCAATGATGGAAAGCACGGATCTCAGTCGGTCTACCACCTTCACATCCACGTCCTGGGAGGAAGACAGATGGAATGGCCGCCGGGATAAAAGACTCACTGAACGGTCGAAACATCTGGAGTCATCCTTTCAAGAAACTGGATTTTTCTCTAACTGATTAATTAAACCAGTGGTTTGTCAGGCTTTCTTACTTTCTTTCATGTTGTGCTTTGACCGCACAACATGCTGAAATATCCCTATTTTTATTTAAGAGCTCCTTGAAAATCAGGTTGTTGGAGAAAAAAACAACTTGATGAAAGTCAGAACTGTTGCCATTTTATATAGAGGCAATTATACTGTTTGTCTTACAACAGTGTAATTAAGCAATGAGCGTATTGAAAAGGAAAGCCATCAGTTTCATAAATCCAGCTCTATTTTATTTAAATGTGTCCAGATTGATTAAAGAACTTAAGTAAACATGAGATGAAATCTATCTGTACAGAAGTTATTCTTGTGATTAAAAAAAATGAACATTTGAAATGTAAATATGTTGATCTATCAGCAAGTTGGTTAACAGGGATTTAAATAAAGATTAACTGTATTTTATTTTCACTAAGTTCTTTAACGCTAATAGACAAAATTGCTGTTGCATGTCAGTAACGTTACTGTTTTAACTAAAAACGATAATTCAGTGGAAGAGGATGGACAATCTCAGTAAAGTGCCAAACCAGTGAGAATTTGTGCAGATTGCCAGTTTGTAGCAGAGATGAGTTTATATATAAGTATATTAAATATATTTTACGCAAGTGCAAGTAAAAAGTAATTATCTAAAAATTATTAAAGAGTAAATAAAATATTGGTTTAAAAAAGTGATTTAAGTACAGAGTACAAATACAGACAAAAAATATAAACTGTGTAAATTCTGGTATTTTATAATTTATGTAGTTTTTAAGTTTTGAAAATGTATATTTTTCTAAGAACAAGCCAGTTTATCTCTAATACAAATTTGGAATAATTTAGAGAAACAGTGTAATTTTATATAAAACAATATTCCAAATATAGTTTTTTTATCCCTAAAACTTAATTTGGGATCAGAGTTTGGTAGTAACGAATTACATTTACTCAAAGAATTGTAAAATCTAGATTATTCTGATTGAGGTTTGATTTGAAGAAAAACTAGATTGTTCAGTATTTCTTATTTCTATTTTTTATTTCTATACCAACACAGTCCATGTTTTCAGAAAAAATTATGCAGTTTGTATGACCAGAACTTTTAAAGTATTTTAGACTTATAAAAAGTAATTTATTATTGAAGGAGAAAATTACTTTTTATTTTTTGTACTTAAGTGCATTTTAAAACTTGTGCTTTTTTACTTGAGTAAAACAGTTCAACCTGCACTTTTACTTTTACTAGAATATATTTTCATACAAGTATCTGTATTTCTACTTAAGTAGAAAATGTGAAAACTTTTGACACATTTGATTGTATGACTACATTCTTGCTAAGAATGGTTAAACATAGTTGGGGTTTGACATTTGATCAGTGTACAAACGATCTTTGTCATATTGTATTTGTAGAAATATGATTAAGTGAGCGATCTTAAGAGCAAACTATCTTTGACGTATTTCTCTGTGGTAACCATGTCAACAACAATTTGGGCGGTTGGGAGAAAGTAAACGGCTCTTGACCACTATGAAGGTAATTTATATTCGCCTTGTGCCTTGGAAAACCTTCGTCTTTGTAAGTATTTATATGTTTGGAAGACAGGCGTGTCGAAAAAATGGAGAGTGGTGTACATAATGTTTGAGTGTTGCATTAACATCTACCTGTCCTCCAATGCCTAAAAGCAGAGGCTTCAGCTCACAAAGAAGCATAGATCCAAAGCGGAAGCCCTAAAGGGAACTTATACAACTTCCCAAACTTTCTGCACAATGCAGGAAGTGCACCGTCCTGGAAAAAAGAAAAACGACAGTGAAGTAGATGTACAAGATAGTACACAAATGTTTGAGTGCAAATAACCAGGACTCAAACAGAGCCACCACCAGTAAACAATCAGTGAACACATCCACCCACTAAGCCTGTGGTGTCCAAATTGCTTCCCGGGGGCCATTTGTAACCCTTGGACTGATTTTGTGCGGTCCCCAACTGCAACTCAAAAATGATGCAAATTGGTCCCATAGTAAAAAAAAATTTGAGAACAGGTTGTGTTGAGATTTGTAGTGATATAAAGCGGGAAATCAACCATGGAGAGGGTTGCCATTTCCCGCATTGTATAGTATATTACTATACAATAATAGTATAATAAATACTATTATTTAAATAATAGTATTTAAATAATTAAATACTATTATTTAATTTGTAGTGGAAATAAGTTACATTAAAAAGTTGGAAAATAAGTTCATAGTTTGCAAATTCAATGACTATAAATTCACGCTAAGAATGGCAAAAAAATTGGTTTGAAATTTACGACCTTTGTTATATTGTATTCGAGGAAATATGACAGAGTGAGCGCTCTTGGAAGTAAACTATCTTTACTGTACTTTTCTCCGGTAACCTTGACAACAAGAATTTGGGCAGTTAGGAGAAAGTTAACGGCTCTTACCACTCTGAAGGTAATTTATAATCATTATACCCTGGAAAACCTTCATATTTGTAAGTTTGGAAGACAGGCAGGTGTTGTTGTTGTTGTTTTTCTGGTTGATAAAATGTAGAGCTGTTTATTTGAGGGTAGCATTAAAATGAGCGTGTTAGCTCATTTCTGTTATACTTCAGTTACAAAAACGTTTTCAGTACGGCATCAGATGAGCGTGTTAGCTAGTAATATATTTTCCCTTCTGTTGTATTTCAGTTACGAAAACGTTTTGAGTTTACCATTAAGGGTTGGATAAATATAACTATTCATCGATGCATTATACTTATTTTTTTTCTCGATCCAATAGCGATTTGGGACAGCATGCTAATCGATTAGATCCCCTGTAAGAGTTAGCAAAACTTTGGAGAGATGTGCTCACTGTGTAAAGTTTTATAAGTGAGTGTACTTTTTACATTTCCCCATATTGGATAATAGAAAGTTTGATCAGGTTGTTGAGCATAGACATGAATACTTTGTTGGTGAGGACCTGGCGCCATTTTTCTTCTTCTTGAGTTTATTAGCGGTTGGCCAAAAGCTATTTGGTGTGCATTACTACTTTATTTCAGTGGTAAACCAGTACTTTCATGTTTAACCTTTATAGAGATCAAGGGTGTAGTGACTATTTGTCCCAAACTTAAATTCCAAAAAACTCAAGACTCAAAAGTGATCAAAGCAAAGTGACTTAAACTCAAATAGTCACTATAGTGCACCGTGGGTTCTGGCTTACGCAGTTCAAAAAGTCGAAAAGAGTCAAAATGCAGTTCTCTGTTTTTATTCCAGTTCAGGCAAAATAAGTTATAAGCTGGTCGACTGACTGACTGATGACTGAGACTGGGACTGACTAGCTGACTGAGTAGCTGACTGGTAAAAAAAACAACAACCATATGACCACCCACGTGACTCAAGACTTACCTAAACCCTACATTTCATACAGTGAAACACACCCACATTCCAAACTGAAATTAATTAACTAATTAAGTGAATTACTAACCAAAGAACCTATTTAAAATATCAAATTAAATAAGCATTCTAATTATAAATCAACTAGAAAATAAGCAAATAAAAATGAACTAAATCTAAATTCTAAGATTTAACTGAAAATGGAGAAATAGCTCCTAGAAAGGGTTTTGTTTTATTTTCAGAAACTACTGCTAAAAAAAAAATGCTAAAGTATACACTTTTAATGTAACGTTCATATGGGCAGAAACAATAATAAATTAGACAAAATTATTAGGTACTACAATTAATTATTTTTATGCTACTTATTAGTAATCCTATTACTAATATAAGTCTATAATGATCCGTAGAGAATATTTTTAAAGCAAAATGGCATAAATAGGTCTAGGTTGACCTCCAGGTTGGACTGTGAGGTTCAGTTTAGAAAATCGTTGTTTATGCAGAATATTTTATCAATTAAACGATTTAGGTGCTCGAATACTTTGCCTGTTACCATTAGAGAGAGCGCCATTAAGTGGCAGCTTAAAGCATGGTTGGTCTGTGTACCTTTTTAGAAACTTCATGGTTTAATGACTGTTGTTATGACTGATATAGTTTTCTAAATATTGTAAGAGACACTAGCACTTTGATATAGGCATCTTAGAATAAGTTTTCCTGCTCCATTTACTTTTTATTTATTTTTAGTGTCATTTGATTTGGAGTTGAAGAAAGGTGAGGAAAGGCAAAATTGCAGGTTATCAGGACAATTTGCAGATGCCTTGGGATTACACAGATAATTCCTACCATAAAGAGGCCTCAAAAAAGTCAATCGCAACCAAGTGAGCAGTCAGCTGAAAGGCAATGTGCCAAGCTACAAATGCTCAAAGGAGATTAAAAATAGAAATATCAAGACCAGAACAAATTGCACAAGGGGTTATCTGGTCAAAGGAAGGCAGGAACCTGAGGAACAAATGGGTTTTTGGAAGCCATTTTCCAGAATGGTAACTTCTCAAAATATCAGAGCATGCTCTTTCTTCAGTATAGCAAGCAGACTTCTTTTTTTAAATAGTTATTCATAAACCACAGTATTGTCAGCGCAGTAATAAATCCACGTACATCTTCTGGAATGGCTGGAATTTCCCCTTATCATACTTGATTGTAAACAATAATACAACATCCATGAGCTGGATCACACTTAAAATGTTTTTCTTTAGTTTCAGACTTCCTGTTTGGGTTTTTGGCACAAATCAAGTTCCTCACTAATCATTCACCAGTTACAAGCAGAAGGGACTCTGGGTCAGGACGGCTGTGGTGTGACTGGGTGGTGTGATCTCAGTGTGTGTGGTAACTATGTGTCACCGCAGAAAGACGGTTAAACTTTCCCCTATATTTACTGATAAAACAGTGCTCAGCACCTGCAGCATGGCCAAACAAAATGCAGGACTGAGAAAAAGGAGGAAGTATTGGCAGCATTTTTATGTAAATTTTAAATCCTTCCAGTTAAAAAATAATTACTATTGCCTGTTTCTGAAATGTCCAGCTTTTGTTCTTGCTTTTATAACATTTCAAACATCTGCCTCTTAAATGTGTTCATCTAGTAAAAAAAAAGGCGTAATTGCACATTTCAACTTTTGAATAGCTCTTATGAGCCAAAGTCTTATCTTTTCTCCTATTGTGACATAAGTCATATAAAGTTATCTTTTCCTCTCTAACATGCTTCATTGTGCATTTCTGATGAAAACTGTCTTCATAAACCAATTTCAGCTCTGATAAGTATCTTAACAACAGCCCACACCCACTTCGTTTTTGCCTTATGGTATTCATAAATGTCCCTCGTGC
Source organism: Brachyrhaphis roseni (assembly GCA_903066815.1). Lineage (NCBI taxonomy): Eukaryota > Metazoa > Chordata > Actinopteri > Cyprinodontiformes > Poeciliidae > Brachyrhaphis > Brachyrhaphis roseni. The sequence goes on from CAEFZY010046436.1 coordinate 20,599, forward strand.
TGAATGATTGTCCCTGCCAAGCAAAGCCAGCAGTTCTCAGCCTCTGTAATTAATGCAAACACAACAGGTTTCTGTAGCTGCAGGCTGCTGCGTGTTGCAGGTATTAGGTTGTCTTCACCTTGTCGAGTCCACAACCTTTGATCCGCTTTTGTCCGTGGATCTTTACCTGATCATTCTGGCCTTAGCGAGCAGTTTCTAGTTGATTATGCGAGTTTCTTCAGCTCTTAGATGAGGCAGGAGAATCTACTTTGATCGCCTTGTTGAAGTTGCCCAATCTGTGCTTTCTTGCCCAGCAAGGAACAGTAGACCACCTGTGTAGGACAAAGGTTGATGTAGTTCGGTCCTACTCTTTAGTGCCTCTGAGAGATTGATGCCACTCAGCTGTGAGAGCATTGAAGGTAAGACAATCCTGAAAAGCTTTTTAGTCAATTTTCTGCTGTCTTATGCATTAGGGAAAAAATAGTTTTGAATGTTAAAAAAATACCAGCTTTTACTTCAGTTAGTTTATCTATAATACGTACAGCTGTGAATTGTTGTGTTTTCTTTGTGTTTCTTGGGTGTAGTGTAAACACTGGGTGTAGTGGGTGTAGTGTAGCAAACTCCTTTAAAAGACTGCTTTTCAACTTGACAGGACAACTACAGTGTGTAACAAAAATATTCATACTTCTTGAACATTTGCACCATTCCCCTAACAATGCGTTTATTAGAAATGTATATCACAACACGCACAAAGTAAAGTATATCTGTGAAGTTGTTAGAAGATTGCTTGCTTTAGGTTTCAGTTGAGTTTTGGTTTAATTATCTAGATTTACAACAACGGGCATCTCAATGCACTCTTACAAGACAAACATCCAGTTTACTCAATCTAATAATGTTAATATTACATTCTTTTCAATTTGATTCTAGATATAAAACAATGCAGGTGATTTTAGTTTATTATCACTGGCTATTGAAATGCAGCTGATTGTTTTGTTGAGTGTCTGGATTTGCAGCAATCACTCCAGAACCAGCAGGTGGTGGCAGCAGATTTATAACATCGAGCTAACTTTGCAGCAATCTCTCATGTTGAACTTACATTTGGTGAGGAAATCTTCTGTTTTTGTTAAGTTTCTATACATGACTGGTTGTGAACTGGACTTTTAACTGGACTGTTGGAACCCATGAATACTCTTAGTCAGCCACTCCGTTGTAGTTCTAGTTTTATGTTTTGGGTTGTTGCCATGTTGGTAGGCGAACCACCACTCCAATCTCAACTCCGCTGCAGCTTCCACCACGTTTTCATCTACGATTGCTCCTTCTTTAGCTTCAGCTTTCATTTCCTTGTTGAAGAAAGGGACCCCCAGCGCCATGACGATGCTGATGGTTTATTTAGGCTGGTCTGCTGTTGTTTTTCCTCCTCAAATGATGGTTTGAATGTAGGCCAAAAAGATTTATTTTAATCTCACCTGGATAACCTAACTAATGGTTTCCCTGTCTTAGCGTTCTTTCATGTGAGTTTCTTCTACACAAAATGATGCCATCACTCCCTTGTTTTATAAATGTGTATTAATGACAATTTGCATGGTCTCTCAATCTTCCACATGTTTGCTATGTCCTCTATCTTGTGGAAAACTACAAACTGAACTTTTTCCATAACAAAAACAATCCACAAATCCCTTTTCTTCCACTTCACACTTTGACTACTTTGTGTTGGTCTTTCACATCAAATTAAAACAAAATATACTAAATTTTGTGGTTGTGATGTGACAAAGTCTTAAAACCCCTGAGGGCACGAATACTAAAGGCCCTAAAAATAAATTTGCACAATTTGGAGCAAAGATATTGTTGCAAAACTTCTCTTTAGTAATTCCTATGACCTTTGACTCCAAAAAGAAATCCTTGACACGGGCAATCTTAGAAACAGAGTCTGGGTGAGGGTTTGCTGAGTTGACAGATCTCAATCTGGTTTTATTACGATATTGAGGAAACATATCTGTTATTTTGACACTAATTTTGTTAAGTTTTTCTTGCAAAATAAGTTTCTGTTACTCCTTAGCATTGATTGTACTGTTAAGCAGAGGGATTTAGTTTCTTTACTTTTAAATGTACAGTTTTAGTTTCTTTTGTTTTAAGTTATGCTCTGAAATATGGTGGCAAATTAGGACCATTAGAGACAAAAAAGGAGGAGTAAATTCCTGTAAAAAAAAATCTGAAATTTCTGAGATCCAAAGTTGAACATTTTCAAACTCAGAAATTTCCAAGTTTTTTTCTAGAAGATTTCTGAGATCAGTTTTTTGGCAGAAATTTACTCCTCTTTTTTTCCTGTCTGTAATGGCACCAGTACGCCGGTGTATTGAAATCAATTAGTTTGTGAAATTCACTTTCTTTAAAGGTGGGTCAAAGTTGCTCACAGTCGCAGACTGACAGTGTGATTAGTGCAAGAAGATGAAGCAACCCATCCTGGCACATTATTCAGAGTTTCAACACGTGTTTCTGCTACATTTGCTTTCCAGCAACTACGGGCCCTGACCTGTTGCAATAACTTCAGTGAATGTCAGTGGATAAATGAGCGCAGCGGTTCTGTTTCATAATCAATCTCCTTATCTGGCTGGAGAGTCCTCGACGAAAAGCATCTGAAGGGTTTTAATGCTGATTTTATTTTATACTTGGTCTTTTTAGCAACTAGAAGAGAATCAAGGAGAGTCTTGCAGCAGCTGTCATGCTAAAGGGAAAAACTGATGTTCCACCTGCAGCATTAAAGACGAGCACCGATCCTCCAGTCAAACCTCCAAGAACCTTCGATCAGGACGACGATCCAAAAATATCTACTAAAGGTACTGATCGAACTCTGAGTGTCACGTTTAGAGAAAAGACTGAGCTCAGTTCCAGTCAGGCGTTCACATGCATTCATCATGGTAACAAATGTCACTTTTATTTTGGTCTGCTAGTGACACATTTGACTTGTTCTTTTTTTAAAGGTGGAAACTTTAAGTTGTACAACAAACAACTTGAAGTAGTTCCAAGAAAATTAGGAAGTGGGCAGACATCAGTTTTTCTCTAATCCACCCATAGTCAAAAGCTACTGACATTATTGGTAGAGCTCAGCTGCACTGGACACTTTTTTTTTGCTGGGATTTTAAAGACAGATTATAGATTTATTTTGGTATTTTAAAAACCACAGCTCATATTAAGCCAAAAGTATTCATGTTGTGGGTTTGGGATATCTGAAACGTCCATCTGTTGACTTGAGGTGAAGCCACAAAACTTTAAACTAATCCATCACCTTCACTATCCCATTCAACAGGCCCAACAGCATGATGCTACCACCACCATGCTTGACAATTACTTCATATACTGAAATTTAGCGGATTATGCTGAAGGTTTGGGTCTGTATCAGGAAACCAAACAGTTAAAATTATCTGAGAAGAGTGGTCAAATATCCTACAGGCATCATGGCAGAAACCTGTTGATGTGACTTCACATGTGACTTCAGATCATCCACATGTATGTTCTGAATAACATGGCATTCATGGCTATTGTAGCTTCTGAAATATACTGTACATCCCCCAAAAGGTAAATAAATACCTAAAATTCAAAACACTGAAAGAATCTTAGTTAAAAATCATTTTCTTAAATGATTAATGCAAACATTGTGATGGGATTGAAATCATGAATATGTTACTTTTAAACAAATTATTTTTATTTTTATGGATTTTCCCTGTTAGGGCTTTATTTGTTAAATACAAATGTTGAAAAATTAAAGGCTTAAAAATCTTTAAAAAGTCTTAAAAGTTGTATAAAGTTAGGGACAAATTTGAAAATGAGTTCTGGTTTGATTAAAGTGAATAAACAGATAAATTCACTCTGTCAGGGATTTTTCACAGCATTCTGTCTTCTTTAAATATATAATTTTATTACAAAGCAGAGAAGAATGCCTTAAAAATCTTCCTGTTGTTTGTGACAATTTTGATAACTTGGGAATCAACAGAGTTTCAAGAAAGGTAATTAAGGTAGTTTCCTCTAGATTGGCTAGAGTTTAGTCATTTTATGGAGCTGTATAATATAAGTTTTAGTTTCATTACAGCAATGAATTTACAGTTAAAAATAACACACTGTATATAAACATACAAGATCTGAAGTATTATAAAAATGCTGGCGTGGTATCATTTTTAAACACATCTAGGATTATCCTGAGTGGTATCATACTCAGGAGTCAAACTTCTCAAAATCGAAACAGATCTTCACTCTGATTTCATTTAAAAACTGAAGATAGTGAAACTAAATCCAATGAGAAATAACAGATTGAGTCTCAATCTTCTGTACTCAGCAGAAGAAGCTGCAGCAGATTGATGTTGCGTCCTCAAACCAAACCTGGTGGGTGGGTGTGTCAGTACATTCCTCAGCCGCCTGTTCAGGATCAGATAACAACCTACTTTGTCTCTTACGCTGGCTAACGCGACGCTGACACAGCAGGCATGACTGACCTGCTGGGATGTTTTCTCTCCTCTCACTCACCTTACTCTTCTCCTGAACCTCGAGCTCGCCTCCTCGTCTTGTTTTCAAATGGCAGGTAAAAGCATCTGCATTTGTTGTCCCAATGCAGAGCGGAAAAAGTCGGTTACCTTGATGTCGGCGGAATTGACAACCATGGTGACCCCCACTGAGAAGATGTTTACCTCAGAGAAAAACCAGCCGGTCAGGCTGAGGATGGAGGGCTCGGGTCCGGGCTCAGAGACTCCCATCACCATTCATCAGATGTTCCTGGAGGCGGTGGAGAGCTACGGGGATCATCCGGCTTTGGTTTTCAGGAAACGTGGCCGGATGATGACTCTGACCTGGAGGCAGTACTACGAACAATGTCGTACAGCGGCCAAGAGCTTCCTCAAGGTTGGTGCGTCCTAAGAGTCTGTGCTTCGGAAAATGTTTTCTGACTTTACTGCTAAATTAATAACAGTTTCATGTGTTTTCAGTTCACAATACACAGCAAAGCCCTTTATTCCTCCACACATGAACAGCTATGGAGTTCCAATTGTGCCAAAAGTATTTACTCCTATTCATAAAATATGTCATTTTTCAGATTTTGTGACGTTGCAGAGTTTTATGCATTTAGTTGAGATTTTATGTGAGTAACAGCAACTAGATAATAATTGGATGTCAGTAATTAAAATTTGTGTGGTACACTTTGTAACTAGTCCCTTGTAATAGTCAAGATGACATGACATGGAATTATTTCATACTTATAAATATGTCTCAGCTGAAAAAAATAAATTCTGTTTAATCCAGAACGGCCCTTCAATGAGACGGCAGAATCAAAATAGTTTCTGAGGTTCAGTTCAACCAATAAACCAAGATATCGCCTGATAAGTCAGCCTCAATCAAATTGGATGGAGAATGTGAACATCAGATACCAAATCTTAAAACAGATCTTCAGATTAGATCTAAATCTGGACTTTGACTGAGCCATTCCGCTGCTGTGTTCTAAACAATGCCATTGTGTCACTGGCTGTTTATCGGCAGTCATTATCTCAACTATGTTTCAGCCTCTAATATTTATTTTTCTGGGATAGGCCTGCATTTATTTTCATAATTCCTCTCATCAACTATTACGAGTCGCCACCTTCCTCTAGAATGAAGCATCTCCACAGTATGATACTCCCACCACCATGTTTGACCATGGGAATGGGAAAAGGGAAACTTTTTTATTACTTTCTTTCAGCAATAGATTCCTCTATAAAGACTAAATCTGTGGAGTCCATGACTAGCAGCAGCTGTTAATTTCTGCAGCTCCTTAAATTCCTAACAGATGAGCTCCGTTTACAAATAGATAATTTTGAAGAGAATTGGCTGCACTGGATTTTATATATGGTATCAGAGTAAGGAAGGTGATAAAAGATATGAAATACACAACCCATTTTTCAGAATGTCATTTGTAAAAAAAAAATTAAAAAAAAATTCAACCTTGCACGAGGTTTAATTGCTTTTCCAGACGACTGTATGTACTCTTGACTGCAATGTTGTCTTTAAAAAAATACTGTTACACTTTCTGTAATTTTATGTTTTCCTGATGAGCTATTAAACATAGTGTTGGACCGTCATGTGATGTCTGTTTCTGACTTGTAGAACTGAGGATATTAATTGTTTTGTCCATTTATCGCTTATGTGGAAATTTACCAGCGAAATTAGTTTTCTTCACTGCAGAACTGTTGGCAGCCACAGAAATTTACCCAAATGACCATTTACATGTTGCAGCGCTATATACCACCCACCTAAACATTATTACTTCAAAGTGAATATTCACAGTTTAAATGATGCAAAATATGAAGAAGTCGCATCAAGATGATCTGTTATTTCTGCCTGTGTATTATGTATTATATCCATTAGTTATAAAAGCAATTTTTTAGATTTTGATGAGAATTTGAGCAAGTTGAAGTGTGATCTAGAAATTAGTGACTGATCTGTGGAGTGACAATGTCCCACTGAAAACCAAAACTTGGGCGTGTGAAATCCGCAGCTTCGGTTATGTCTCGTGTTTCATGGCCCTGAAAACCCAATGTAGGTCACAGGTAGCGGAGGCACGGCGTCGCCGCGGCGTTATTACGGCGCATTGTTCTTTCTCTTCGCAGCTCGGGTTGGAGCGTTTCCATGGAGTGGGTATTCTGGGATTCAACTCTCCTGAGTGGTTCATCTCAGACGTCGGCTGCATCTTAGCAGGGTGAGATCACACAGCGCCTTGACAACATCCATGCAAAGTCTTATTGTCCAGGTTTTTAAGGCTTTCTCATGTCACTCCGTCTGTTTCTGTCTTTCCTCGAATTGGTTTGGCCTGTTTGCCAAGAATCTGAAATATAATGAGTTCATAGGAACTTTGGTATTTCCTCTGCCCTCTAGAAAACGTAAAACAGCGCACAAAAAACTGGAAGTTAAGTAAACAGTAAAATGTGTGGATGTAACAGCCATAAAAAATCAGTTTACCTCTGTTTATAAATTAATAGTTTGGTTAGTTTCTTATTACTTTAGGCATTAATGTACAAATTAAATACACAATCCTTTGTGATTTGGTGCCGTGTTTTAGAACTCAAGTACTTTAACATTATATTATGAAATGAAGTGACATCAGACTTACATAGCACTTTATTAGGACACTGAAATACTCCTTACATGAAATCATGTGATTTCATGTGAATGCATGCATTCACATGCTGATGATGGAAAGCTGCTGGATTATAGCCAACTTCAAACGTCAGCAAATAGCTTCTTGCTAAAAGTTTGATTTTCTGAATGCTTCTTGTTTCTAAAATTAGTTTCTGTCTGGAGTAGAAAGAGCTGCATGTTTTCCTCCTTTGTTACCTGACAGGTACTCAGATAACTTGCATGTCTGCGGGTCTACCTTTTACTTCACTGACATACTTTTGATCTCCAAGTTTATTTATTTGTCAAAAATAAGCAAATAAATGTATTTGTTTATAAATTTATTTATAAATTAATCCTCTTAATTTTCATAAAGAGGAAAATTAATTTTAAAAACATAAATAAGCTTTTAAGAAAGATATTATGCTTTCTTCAACTGAACCCAAACTTTAGGAAATGTACATAAAAGATTCAAATTTAACAGAGAAGCTTAACTCACAAATCTCTGTTTGGGGAAACTTGATAGATTAGCCATAAACAGTAGATTATTTACAAGCAGGAAATGATTAAGAGTGGTTATTGTTTGGTTTCATTGAGTTTTTATGCCACAGGGGTCTGGCTGCCGGTATTTACACGACCAACTCTGCGGATGCCTGTCATTATGTAGCCTCTAACTGCGAGGCAAACGTCCTGGTAGTGGAGAACCAGCTCCAGCTCGAAAAGATCCTGCAGGTCAGAATGTTCTACTGCATAGCTACTTTCAGAGCTCTGGCAGAATTATGAGTAACTACTAAACGTCTCATGCCTCTGTTTGTCTCTTCCTGCAGGTTAAAAGTCAGTTACCTCATCTGAAAGCTATCGTCCAGTATGAAGGCGAACTGGAGCAGAAAGCAGATTTCCTCTACACAGTATGTTGACCAATCAAACTTTTTGGTCAATTAGAAACATCACATGGACTTTAGGACGTCTGTTAGCATATTTTCTATGACAACATCTTTTTATTGGAGAATTACTGCCTTTCTGGGTGACTGATTGTAATAAACAACAACACAGCTGTAGCTCTTGTTTGTCCCAGTTTTATTTAAACCTTTTTCTTTCTGCAGTGGGACCAGTTTATGAAGCTTGGAGAGAACGTTCCCAACAAGAAGCTGAACACTGTGATTGAGAGTCTGCGGCCCAACGAGTGCTGCACCCTCATCTACACCTCCGGCACCACCGGAAACCCCAAAGGCGTCATGCTGAGCCACGACAATGTGAGTCCGCTCTTCAGCAGCACCGCAAAAAACGAAAAACTTTGGTTCAGGTCGGATTTATTCAGAAAATTAATTTGATCAATTTAGTGAGGAAAGAAAATTTGTTTTATTTGACGATAGTCTCGTTTTGGTAACACTTTATTGGACGGGTTGTGAATAAGACTGTCATGACACCGTCATAAACATGACATAACACCTGACATGAACATGAGTAAGACTTCATAAATATTTATGACTGCTGTCATAAAGTGTCATTTGGTAAATCGTGACACTTTTAATACAAAGTTGACATTATTCAGAATGTCTTTGTTATGACAACTTGACATTAACCAAGAAATCATGATCTGACATAAATTTGTTATAAAAGTATTACTGATTAAACTTTAAAAATGATGTAGCTTTATGTTACTGTGTCACAGAGACCAGGTGCCATTGTGTTGTGTTGTCATAACAAGCCCTCATCATCACTCCCATAGCGCCGTGCTTGACAGCAGAGACGCACCAATCAGTTTACAGGAAACTGTTTTGATTTGCTGCGGCTGCTGATGGGGATGACAGACGCTAACGACTCATTCTTTCTTTGTTCCATTAGTTGCCTGGACTCTGATTCACTTTTTTACTTCTTTCTTCTGATCAAACCTGAAATCAGCAGTTTTGTTTTTTTCAACAGTTCAGTCCAGACAAAACCTAAGCTGATGCTAGAACCAAAAACAAGTTAAGCTCAACCTAACTTGTTTAAAGGAACTAACATGGCTGTGCAACACAAACCCTGTTGGTGGTTGCATTCCAACTGTGTGAAAGTTACTTGAAAATATTAAATATGGATTTATCATGTTTTGTGTGTTATTTTTGATTGTTGTTTTGGATTTTAACTTGTAATCTAGCCATGAGTTTCATAAATGTTCACACTATTTCTAGTTTAGGTTTACGCTACAATGGATGAAGGAAGAAGAGCGAAATATTCAACTCCAGATTATTTAAGAATCAAGCAGAAAAATACCAAGGGTTCTTTGATCAAACATATTTCATATTTATAACTTCTGTACAGGACATAAGTGGAATAGATGTGATGAATTTAAAGGTTGCATCAGTTGAACCCCACCAGTAAGACAGACTGTAGTTTCCTTTTCCTGCTCAGTTTTCACCTGTTTTTCTGATCAAACTTCAAGGCTGCCTCGTCTTTTCCCCGGTCAGATCACGTGGACGGCCCGCACCGTGTCCAAGATGATAAACCTACAATGCTGCGAGGAAGTCCTGGTCAGTTACCTGCCGCTCAGCCACATCGCAGCGCAGATGATGGACATTTGGTGCTCCATGAGTCTCGTAGCCACCGCCCATTTTGCAGAGCCGGACGCCCTGAAGGTATCGTTTGAGCTAGCATCGGTTTGTTAGCGTCAACGCTGGTTCCGGGTGTTAATATTGTCAACCGTTGTTGTTCTTGTTTTCAGGGATCTTTGGTGAACACGCTGAAAGAGGCTCGTCCGACCGGCTTCCTGGGCGTTCCTCGGGTTTGGGAGAAGATCCAGGAGAGTATGAAAGCTGTTGGCGCCAAGGGCTCCGCGCTGAGGAAGAGGGTGGCGGACTGGGCCAAGGCCATCGGCCTGCAGTACAGCTACAGCGCCATGAACGGGTGAGTCGGCTTCAAGCACAGTTTGAGGAGAAACACAGTTTTTATGTCAAGATAGCATCATATGCTGTGATTGTCTCTGAACCAACAATCACAGAGTCCTGGGAAAAACTATTTACCCTTCACAGATTTCTTCTGGTTTTGATTTTTAAACACTTAAATGTTTCAGATCACCAAACTAATTTCACTATCAGGCCTGTGCAATTTTCAGATTAAGCTCTAATTTATTATTATATGGAAAAGACAAAAAAGTGAAAGTTTAAAACAGTCTGATTGTTGCTATAAAAACAGTAAGGGAGGAAATACTTGTTCACATTGGGCTGGTTGTTTAGATAACGTATTTCCTTTAATAAATCAGATGAACATTTGAAACCTGCAGTTTATATTTACTTGTTGTAGCTTTTAAATTTTGTTTGATGAGCTGAAAAGTTTAGTGTGACAAAAAGTGTGAAATGTAAGCTAATAAAATCTGTCTGGGTTGAGAAGTATGTATTTCTGTTGTGTAATTTTACAAAATACAGTTTTTCTTTTCATTCTTTTCCAAAGATTTATTGAGATAAACAAACTGGTGATTCTGTTCTGTGTATTTTCATTAATGACTTCACCAGAGATTCAACACTGGAGCTAACCACCAGCCTTAAGGAAACATGTGACAGATGGGGAACTTTTGACAGATTTCAAAACATTTGAGTTCAATTTAGAGTATTGTGATCTTCTTCTAAACAACCTTTGAATGTCTTTTTGTCGCCAAGATTTTCCTGCTGTGTTTGAAAAAAACAGATCAAGGTGTTGTTACAGCTGATCAGAAATTAACTAAAGAACTTTTAGAGCAGGAATCCGATTAAAAATGCAAATATAGAGGAAAAATACATATTTATTCATTGAAAATCACTCATGTCTGTTGCTTTGTTCCTTTTGTGATGTCATCAGACACATATGTGCAAGGATTGTTATGATGTGCTTTATCATGAGTTTTTAACCATTTAAAATAAAATAACACAATAAAAACACCAACCATGAGATGTTCTACATGAGGCAAGAGGTCTGAGCTTAAATTGATTTAGTTCATAGAAAAGTCACATATTTATAAAGTTACAGATGTTATCAAACACGAGTAGATCTGAGCACAGCGGCTCATTGGAACGCTCTGCGTCTGCTTGGCTGCAGGGAGAACTCGGTGCCGTGGGGCTTCCTGCTGGCCAACAATCTGGTGTTTAAGAAAGTTCGGGATGAGCTGGGTTTGGACCGCTGCAAGCTGTGCTGCACTGGAGCCGCTCCCATCACCAAAGAAACTCTGGACTACTTCATGAGCCTGAGCATCCCGGTGAAGGAGCTGTACGGCATGAGCGAGAGCTCCGGCCCACACACCGTCTCCATCCACGAGTATCGCATTGGAAGGTCAGCAGCAATGCATTATGGGACTTATTGCTTTGAGTGAAACATTTAGTGTTTGCAGACATTTAAAATGTTAAAGCGTGTTGTATCAGTTTGGCTTCTCTAAAGATGCATTTGATCAGTTTCTTTAAAAATAAAAACAAGAATTGGAGCCAAACACATCTGCTTTCTGCCTAAAGCTTAAAGTTGTCTGTTCCATGTTGCAACAACGCTGATTCTTCCTGTAAGTGAAAAAGAATGAATAAAATGTAAACAAGATTATGCTTGGTATAAGAAAATAGAATCCAAATAAAGGCCAGTCAGATTAATTTCTGGATTTTCTTGTCCAAGTCGTAGTCTCTGTTTCTGCTGAGGAGAAGTTAAAGAAAACCAAACCATCAACATGACGGCTTACAAACAAGGACACTGAACGCACTGAACTCATCTCTGTGGTTTGCCTCTGCAGCGTTGGGAAGGTGATGCCGGGCTGCAAAACGAAGCTGGCAAACCCGGACGCGGACGGGAACGGAGAGATCTGTTTCTGGGGCCGGCACGTCTTCATGGGCTACCTGCACATGCCCGATAAAACGGCCGAGGCGCTGGACGAGCAAGGCTGGCTGCACTCTGGAGACGTGGGCAAACACGACGAGGACGACTTCCTCTACATCACAGGCAGAATAAAAGGTAACATTTTGAACCTGGGAACAAAACTGAAAACTTTAAGACAGTTTTGGCCTAAAGCAGTGATTTGTAAAAGTTTATTTTATTCTATGTTTATATAAACCCCTTCCAAAGATCTTTTACTAGAAGGTTTTACATCAGTAAAGTTTATTGTTGTGCGTTCACAATAATAAACTAAACTCACAGTGACATTCACAAACTGAATTTACTGGGCTCTATAAATCTGTAGATCCACTGAGTCCATTCAATCTTTTTAAGGGACCACACAACACAAACCTTCATTTAAAAAGTACTTTCGGTACAAAAAGGTCATTTTACACATCGAACTTAAAAAGCTGCTGTTATCTGATACAATCTTTCTTTCACATTTAGATCTTAATCCGGTTCAGCCTCTCAGCACAAACAGATCAGGACTGTTGAACTAATGAGACGCAAAAACACAAACAATTATAACAATAGGAAACATTTATTACTACTTAGGTTACAGTTACTTCCATTTAAATATGTGAATAACCTGAATTATTACCTGAGAACTCAGCAGAGATTTTTCTATTCTTTGGTTTCAGCTTGCAGTAAATATGACAGTTTACTTTTATCCTAAATTATTTTGAACATTTATTCCACTTCATGTTTGGTCTTTATTTTTATATAACTGCATTTACTATGCTTATATATTTTAGTTTCCATGTATTTAGTTATTTTTCTTTTATTTTGATGTTATTTCCTTTACATTAGATGCAGCATTTTATTGACATCTTTCTTTTCCTCTTTTAGCTCAATATTTAGTTTTTTTTTTGTCTCTGTTAATATTCTGTTGTTTTATGTTTTTATTTTATGTAAACATATTTGCTTTACCTTTATTCTGAATGAAATGTGCTTTGAAAAACATAAATCTGCATCTTTAACTCAATTCAGAGCTCTAGTACTAAAAATTTAGTATTTGGATAAAAAAGAAAAAAGAAAACATAACTGCTGAAACCATGATTTGGCATTTCTATGATACTTTCTTTATTACTCTTTTGCTAAACCAAAATAATTAATTCTGTTTTTTTCTTAATTTTGTATCCTCTAAAAGTTAAATCTCGGTTTCCACAACATTTTGGGAAATATTTCTTCAGACATTTCTTCCATCTTTATTTGTTTATTTACTGAAAGGAATTTATACAGAAAGTTTAATGTTTTGTCAGAAACATGAAGTATGACCAGAAATCAGTAAGTCATAAAGCAGAATGTCGTTTTTTTTCTGCAGAGATCATCATCACCGCCGGTGGCGAGAACATTCCCCCCGTCCCCATCGAGGACGGCGTGAAGGCCGAGGTTCCCATCATCAGCAACGCCATGCTGATCGGAGACAAGCAGAAGTTCCTCTCCATGCTGCTCACGCTCAAAGTAACAAACTCCTCGCCTCTGCTAACCTCCAAAAAGCCACCGCATCAGTGAACATGTGTAACCGATGTTGTTGCGTCCGCAGTGCGTAGTGGACGACCAGGGCAACCCCACAGACACCCTGAGCCCCGAGGTGCTGAACTTCTGTCAGCAGCTCAACGTCAATACCACCAAGGTGTCAGAGATCATAGACAATAAGGAGCCGGCGCTCTACCAAGCCATTCAGGACGGCATCAACCGATTCAACAAAAGATCCACGTCCAACGCTCAGAGGGTCCAGAAGTGGATCCTACTGGAGAAAGATTTCTCTGTCAACGGAGGAGAACTGGGTCAGAAAATACTTTTGGTTTTTTTATTTTCTTTTGTTTTTGAGAAAATCTAAAATTTTTAACTGTTATTGCAGTTAAAATAAACAACAAATTGTTTCAGAAATTACAGAGATAAATGACAATATTCTTGTTTTGAGACAATTTTCACCTAATATATTGATAATGTTAGAATAATGCAAGTTTGCTTCTTCAAAGATTTGTTCCATCTTAAACTGGAACTGGAAGACATTTTAGATATCCAAAATCAATAAATAAATCAGAAAAAAAACACACACCCAAATCCATTAAAAAACGTGTTATGAGGTCTGTGTAAGCAAAACAATATTAATCGTCAGAATGAAGATGATGGAGCTCATTTTAATTATTATCATGCGATTAACGGATTAACTGCAGGTCAGATTTTATGTCTGGGGATTTTATGGTTTGTTTCTGAACTCCAGTCGTTACTCTCCAAACAGAAACTGAGTCGCTGTTGTTCAGTCAACCATTCTTTTCTTTATTCTTCTCTTCTTTTTGTGCAGGACCCACCTTGAAACTGAGGCGGCCCATTGTGGCAAAAATGTACCAGGACAAAATTAACAAATTGTACTCGCGCTGAACTGTCCAGCCGTGGTTCCTGGAGAAGTAAAAGACTCAGAGCAGACCTCTGTTGCCTACGCCTCTGTAAATCTCTGTCTGTTGTATCATATTTATGCTGTTCGACGTTCGCTGCCTCAAAGCGGAGCCGGGCTTCGCTGCACCTTAACACATGCAACTGAGGCTGCCGTCACCTCGCTTCTAGGAATGTAAGCGTTTTACATTTTCATCTTGTTTAATGAATGTTTTCTAAGCACTGATCCACTTTGACTTTCAAAGGTTTTTATTCTCGTCTTACAGCAGCTGTTTAAAATCTGACCTCCTGTTTCAGCATGTTGTAAAATTCTCCATCTGGGCAAACGGAAGGTCAACATGTTTTATAATGTGAATATATTGTTTAAAAAATGAACTTAACGATCTGTGTTCGTCCAATCACCCCAACTGCAAATTGTAAATCGAACATGAGTGTGTACAGTTTCACTCCTACTGAAAATATATATTTATTCTGTGATATATTTTCTGTAAATTGTCAATAAAAGAGAGTGATTTGGAGCAAATCAAACAGACCTAGCAACAACAAGTTTTTTTTGTTATATACTTTATTTCAGTTTGCAACTTGGTGCAAGAATATGAAGACCCAAACAAATCACAATGTAATATTGCATTTAAATAGATAAATAAATTGAAATTAATTATTTAAAATTGACATTTATTAAAACCATGTATAATTTCAGTATTTTATCATTTCACATTTTTTCTGCGTTGTTACTGCAGCTCATTATGTGACCTTTACCTTCTGACTGATTCATAATGATGAAAAATAATGTTGCGGCAACTAAACGTAAAATAATTTTTTGTGACATTTACTATTTTTTCTAAGTATACATATTTGTAATGGCAATGTAATATACATTTCAAAAATTATACAAGGAAAATCAAATGTTTCCTAATTAAATTAAGGCTGCTCAATTTTTTGTTTTGTTTTGTGGATTGTGGCACTTCTGTATCCCCATATTTCTGGACTTTCATGCCAAAACTTATCCAGTAATTTTGTTTTTTTTTTTAAACATAAACCAAATGTTACTGTTTAAAATGCAAATAATTCATAGTTCTCTTATTGTGTTGTTATAAAACCAGGCTTATATTTTTAATGTAGTGGTAGTAAAAAAGAACAGAAACATTGAATAAAGTCAACTTTTAATAATTATGGTGCAATACCACAGTCCTGTGGACGAATGTATGAACTACACCCCAATAATGGAGCTGCTTCATGTTCTCATAACAGAAATATTAATTTCATAGAAAAGATTTTAAGAGTATAAAAACATGTTAGAGTTAATGAAGGCATTCATCAAGACAACTGTAATGTTTTATCCACTGTAAGAATATTTTTTTAACATAGTTCATCCAAAAAGATTGCAGATTCTCTAAACTTTTCTAAATGCAACTTTAACTCAAACCTCACAGTAAAGCTGATAGTTTTCTTAGGGAAACGTGTTTACAGTCTTATTAAATATTCATATGTCTGGAAAAATTATGAATATTTTTGCCCTTTAGTACCATAAGAGAAGTAGTGACTAAATGTTCATAACCACCTATAAACCTTATCAAAGATATTTTAAAGCCCAGTGAATTAAATCCAGCTGGTAATTCTTCTGTTAGTCATTTGGACGGGTAATTTTAAGAGCGCAGAGAAAACTGGACCTTTATGACGCATTTTAACTGGAACACTTACAATATATAACATTTATTTTTAGTAATAAGAGCAGGCACAGTGAGGACGCCTCTATCTGGTACACTGCTGCTCTTCCCATTTAAGCTTTGGTTAATGTAAAACACAACATTTTACCAAGTAATTTTATCTTAGTTTCTAGTGAAAATATCTTAGTACACTTGAAATAAATTACAAGTAACTTGTTTTAAATCAGTATCTTCTTAACTTATGTAACTGTCCCAACATTATGAGACAAAAACTAGAACTTTTTCATCAATATTGAGGAGTTATTGATTCTAAACAACCTAACTTATGAGTTAGTTTTTATTTCAAGTGAACTAAAACATTTGCACTAGAAACTAGACCAAAATACTTGGGAAGATTTTGTTTTTGCAGTGCAGCACGGGACACCAAAGTGATCAGAAAACGTCTCCGTGGTTAGAAACGGCCGGTGACTTCATTTGATGGTGAAGGCAACGCCCTGCTTGACCCAGGCGTTGCTGTTCAGCAGGGACAGCATGAAGCGAGCCACGTCTCCTCTTCCCACCTGAGCGCTGCCGTCAGGAACAAAGTATCCCTCGTGCGTCAGAAACTCCTGAGCTGCAACAACAACCCTCACTTTACCCGTTTATTTTATTTAGTTTTTTCTACTACAGCATCAGGTTTTCTCTCACCTGAGGCTGCCAGGTTCTTGAGGCCGGGCGGCCGAACTACGGTCCAGTTGATGTCCTCGGTTTTCTGCAGGAAGCGCTCCATCTCGAACATGTTGCTGAGGACGCTGCGGATCATCGGCAGGAGAAGGAACCGGATCAGGAACGGAGACTGGGTTCCAGAGTTAGCTAAGCAACAAAAAAAATCTCACACAAAGCAGACATACAAGGAGACGATCATACCAACAGTAGTACTACCAGTTAAATCTCTCATCTACAAGAGACATTAGTCAGTATTTATAGGGATAATAAGTCTGTCTTTGAAGGTTTCCATGGCAACTGCTTTACAGACTTTGGATAAGCAGGTTATCAGTTCAGGTATTCCAATATTTGTTAATGGTTTTTATCAACACGTTCTGCCAGATCAATGAGTTTAACACTCTGACCTGTGCAGCCCACTTACGGTCTGTGTACCAAGAGGTCATGGTGATGACCCTGTTGACCCTGGCCTCTCTCATGGCACTAACCATGGCCGCCATCGACGTGGTGTAGCCCGTCACGCCAGAGAAGAAGGAAGCCGGAAAGCCGAGGCAGGACATGACGACGTCCTGGTCTTTGAAATGAGGCTTCAGGCTGTCTGCTGAGAAAATATCAGCCGACACAACCTGGAGACGGACAGCAGGTCTACATGAAACCATTTTGATCAACATGAAGCCATTTTGATCAAGATGAAGCCATTTTGATCAAGATGAAGCCATTTTGATCAAGATGAAGCCATTTTGATCAAAATGAAGCCATTTTGATCCAGGGAAACACGTGGTTCACAAAGACAAACCAGAGAAAACATAAAGAGAACCAGTCAACAGTACTTTGTTCTTATCCTCAAGTTTGTATCTAATGTGGAAACTAAAGTTCACTGAGCTTAACGATTAATTGATAGGCAGCCATTTTCTTAAAAACCTCAGTGTTCTCTTGCATCAATTGAGCCGACTGGCTAAAGTTTTCATAATGTGTAGCCAAAATAGTTATTGACATGTTTCATGATTCCTGCTCTGACTTCAAGGAGTGAAATAAAACCGATCCTGATCTGGGAACAGGATCACCGTCAATTTACAATTCACAAAATATTGTAAAATATTTAATTTATAATGATAAAACATCCATGAAACAGGACTGGGCTACAAACCTACACAAACTGGCAGGACTCCAGTTAAATGTGGCCTACATTTAGCTTCCATTGATCTATAGGCGGCGGTACAAAACATGTTTATTATAGTTTTGCACTAAATTATTTTTAGATAATGAGATTGTAGTCTCTTTTTTTAGCTACTTTCAGAATAAGCTGACTTAGAGCCTTGTGTCACATTAAATTCAAACAAGCTGCTGCTGGCCACGCCCACCAACTCAATATTTACACTCACACGTGAAAATAGCTTCAAACAGATGCTCAATTGTACAACCATATCTTTGAAAAGCAGAAATAGAGCCTACTGCACAATCAACAAGAATGCAGCAAGTGGTTTCTGGATGGTAAGTCAACAGAAAAACACTTGCTTTTTTCCAGCAGCCATTGTACAAGACATTCAGAATTAAAACCAGGTAATGGGCTGGGGTTGCTAGGTAACAGGCTGGGCTCCAGTGGGGCCCAGCCCGTTACCTGGAGCCTGTTGGCAGCAGTGCCTGCTGATTTGTCATGTTACATTGTGGAGGTTTTTGAAAACGGCTCATTTTCCAGACACCAAAAAACTTTAACTTACTGCCAAAAAAAACAGCTGGGTGTTTTTTTAAGAGCCTGAGTTGTTTTTCGAATCTGTTGAGACCCAAATGAAAGTATAAAAATGTGAAAAGTGTAAATTTGGCATAACAGGTCCCCTTTAAAGTTACACCAAACAAAACATGATCTTTAGTAAAACAAGAATTATCTTTAGCTTCTCAGTTAAATTAAAATTAAAAGCTTGCATCCATCACAAAACTATATATTGTGTTGCAGTTTTCTATTATTGTTCGGCTTGGATTCTGAAAGAAACAACATGCTGAATATGTGGCTCCATAAACGCACCTGAACTTTGAACCTGGGTTGAGTTTTACCTTGAGGTTGTCATGATGCACTGTGAGCTTCGTCGGGTTCCTGACGACGGCGGTGACCGTGTGACCCTGCTCCAGCGCCTGTTTGACCAGAAACTGTCCAGTCTGCCCAGTGGCTCCCAGCAAAGCGATCTTCATCTTCCAACCCAGTCAGGAGTCAAAACCGGTCCGATAAATCACTTTGATGGCTGCAAGCGGCTGAGCTGAAGTTTCCTCCTTGTTGCACAAGCAGAAGTGTAAAAAAAGGATTATTGCATTGAGATAAAGACATCCTGTCACACATAAAATATGGTTTCATCATATGACAGAGTTCACAGTCTGCTCTGAATAGCACAATATAAAAATACAGGGTTAAGTATTGCAACTAAAACATTTTTATAGACAATTTATATTAATAAACAATCTATATTAACAATTTGCTTTTTTTATTTATAAAATCACTTAAATTATAGAAAAAGTGGCTTAGAAGAAAAAATAATTTAGCAAACAAGTTTAAGTCTGAAATAAAATGTTGTTGCTCATGAATAACTAAATTAAACAAATTAAAACTACAATCTGGAGTTATAAATATTTAAAATGTGTAAATAACTAGTAGAAACCAAGATGTGTCTCATGAAATTCAGCCAAAAAGATTATTTTTCCTCATTTTTGTCTGTAATTGGAAATAGAATAAGTTCTGTATCTAATTATTATTTTATCATTCTCTTTATAACTAGTGCATAGATTTGAAAAAAGTAATTATTTGGAAAGAAAATGGCAATTTTTATGATTAAAAAAATAAAAATTACTATGATTCGAGGAAATGTGGCTCAATTTTACTCAGAAATATACATGATTAGGAGGAATTATCGAACGTAACACATTGTTGATTATTTTAACTTACAGTGTTAATAAAAATTACTTTCAATGTTCATAAGTCAGAACAAAACACCTGTCGAAGATTGGATCGCCTCAGAATAAAACTTGAATAACGTCGTTTTAGACTCGTTGAACAGTCACTGATTATTACCTACATTCAGCATGTGACCAGCATCTTCTGATACCACAAAGATAATTAATTTGACCCAGATCGGTTCAAACAGAGACACACTGTGCAGCTTTCCTCGCCTTGTCCAATCAAACATTTTGGTTTCCCCCTGAAATCTCCAAAAACAGAAATATCTCTGCAGCTAAAATAGAAGACATGAAACATTATGATGTTTAGTTTACCAAAGAGTAAGAGATCAATACTTTATTCTGCACAGTGTCAGCTCCATGTTCAAGCACCAAAGTTATGGGAAAATCATAGAAATATGATCCGTGCTTTATTTTTATTGTTTTATTTAGTAGGTATAGTTGAGTGTAGATGGAAAATGAATGACAAACTTTGGACAAATAACCACAGGTTGGACTTCAGCCTCATTACAAGAGGTTAAAGTTCATCCAGAGGCAACCTGTTGATTTAAGTCTTAAAAGCCACAGATCACCAAAATAAAATCCTATTTTTAACCCTTTGAGACGAAGAGGAATTAATTTACTTTTCTTAAAAGATTTTGGTGCAGGATGCAGAGGTATGTGTGCAGAACACATACCTCCACATCTAGAAAGTAATTTATCTCTAGGTGTTGAATAAGATTAATATAGATTGGATTTGATCAGACGTGACTGAAATACCAGAAGTCCATATATCCTACTTAATAAATATCAACACACAGGAAGCATTTTCATGCACCTTAAGCTAGCATGACTTAAGGTTTAAATGCTGAAAAGCTTTTAATTTTTTCATTTTCTACTGGTTTCTACGGTGGCCGACAGGTGCAAATGCGCAGCAAAAGAGAAAACATGCAAACAAAAAAGAAAACACCCCCGAATGAAATGCAGCAAATAAAAAAAGACGCAAACACCCCCGAATGAAATGCAGCAAACTAAAAAGAAAACACCCCCGAATGAGTCATTCTCAAAAAAGATATTATAC
>CAEFZY010046444.1:0-30020 GCA_903066815.1 Brachyrhaphis roseni
ATGTGGGAGTTAGTATACTATTTTTGTGACCATTGGCATTTCGGAATGTAAAACAATTGTGCATAAGCTTCTGGCGGCTTCTGGCGGGTGGATGTTAACAGGCTAAAACCCTTGTGGGAGAATCTATATGTAAAAAGTCTTTCACGCGTGGAAATGTTCCCACCTCTCAGAAACCATAGTTTTTCCCAGGTTACACATTTTACTCTAATTTTTAAAGTTGTGCTTTTTCTGATAATCACATACAATTCAACCTTGATTTTTGAAAAGCTGCTGTTCAACGTCAGTGAACCAATATCTTGCCACTTTCATGTTTTTCTTGACCCATCTGTCAGAGCATTTCAGTAAAGTTTAATTATTTTGCAGAAAGTTCTGGTGGAATACATTTACCCAATCCAGTGATGAGAGAACCTTTGTCAAACAATCTGTGTGTAAAGAGAAACATAACTTCTAAATATTGTTTATGTTAATTGCGCAGACTCTGCAATTTGCACTAAATGTGTTTGATGAGATAATTTGTATCAATTTGCAATCAGTGATGATTAAAAACCAATTTTGTTTGAATGCCTTAAAACTTATATGAAGGGACAAGAACAGTCTGAGTGGGGGTTGTTTGTCCTTTATGGACAACAAACCACATCGTTAGAGCTGTCAGTTGCATTTTATTTATTTTTCGAAGATGGTCAGCGATTTTGCAGTTTTGTTTTTCTCAGTTTATGCCCTCCTTTCTTTGTAAGCATGTCAATAAAATGTTGTATCAATTAGTATTGATACAACACATCTCAGATCTCGTTTTTTTAACTCTTAGTTTTAATTGAAGTAAACTGGATTTATCAATCGAAAAAATCAGCTTGTTCTTGCCTTCAACTCATTAATCACTATGTGTGGATTTCTGCCTGATTTTTTTCTTTGTAATTCTTTTGGGCCTTTTTTAAAGCAACGGTCTAAAAATAAAGAGAGAGAACAATTTTCTTCCCCTAAATAGACCAAATTCAAAAAAAAAAAAAGAAAAAAAAGACTTGGCATAGCAACATGAGTGAATAACGGTATGATGTCAAACCATGCACAGCATGAGCCTCAGCACTCACTGCATTCTGTCATAGGTACACACACATTAAGTGATTTTGGTGAGCTGGTACCAAAAACAATTCTATTATCAATTTATCTTTTTAATTTTCTGAAATGTTAAAAATAAAATCTAGAAGATTTGCACTGGTAGAGAGAAAAACAGTTGTCATGAAGCCTGTGAAAGAGTAGAGGAGACATTTAAAACAGAGTTAGAGTGTAGAGGAACGTCCAAAAGTATTAACGTTTCAGGAACAATGGCAGCATAACTTCTGGAGAAGCTGCAGAGTTTCAATACTCAAGTGGAATAATAATATATAAAAATGACAACTTTTAATTGTGCACTCTTCAGATCCGGATGCTTTCAAAAGAAAGCTCTTGTTTAAAGAAATCCATGAGAACCTATTTTTATGCAGTAAAAATATGATTAAACAAGGTTACACATGTCCAAACTTACAACTACTCTGCAACTTCTGCATGAACCTCTTCCTCAGCACGGATCAAATGAGTAGCTACCAGACCTCTGAAGAGATGAACAACGAAGGAACGGATGAGGGAACTTAGCCATTTAATTCAGGAGTGGTAGACTATGAGTGCATTTGAAAATAGTAATTTGGTACCTCTGGATGAATAGACGTGGGCACCAAGTGGAGGAAGAGACTCTGGTCAGATAAAACCAAACTGGCAAAATACTAACACTACATACTGTCCACATGCACATATGCTGTATGTTTTTGTGTTTTTCTGTTCTCACAACCCGATTTCAGCAGCCAATAAACTGCTTTTCATTAAATAAACTTAAATTGAGGCAAAGGAAACAACTGACAGAGTTTTCACTCTGTAAATGTCACTACTCTTTATATTTCCTAGCTTATGTGAGAGACTTTGTTTTTCACATGTATAAAGTGCTATGTGGATACATTGTACTTGTTTATTTACTTTGAAGGGATCAGTCACAGGCCAGACTAAAGTCTTTTGCTTAATCTTGAATATTGAAGGAAAATCTTTGTTCTCCCGATGTCTTTAGTCACATTCCTCAAAAGCGCTGTAACTTCTGTGAAATACGATTATGTGAAGCATTGACTCAGTCACTGGCTAAATAAAAAGATACTAGGAAATATGTTTCATCGTAGTTCACGAGCACATACGCACAGAAGCGCACACGCATTCATCCTTTTGTCTAGACATGTATATGTCATTTATAGGAACATCCAGGATGTTTGCTGTGTTGTCTGTAACCCAGATTTGTGGCTGCGGGATGTTGGAATGGCTGCAACCCCACAGCCAGTCATGCTGGTGGTCAGCTATAAGTGACTTGGGCAGCAATCAAGCAGCTGCACAAGGCAATATACTTAGTGAATGGCAGTCCCCTGTTTCAGATTCAAAGTCTGCTGCTTTACAGTAATCCATTCAGTAAATTTGCTCCCTCCTAATTAAGCTGAAAAGAGGGAGTAAGAGGGCCATTAAGCACTTATTTATTTGGGAAACCACTGGCACCGAACAACAATTGTATTCTTTTCATCGGGTCATATAATTGGTCTGAACAAAAATAAGCGAAGCGCCCCGCAGAGTGATGGCCGGGGACATTTTGGGTTTCTGTAAATTATACTAACTCTGTGGCACACAAACTTTGATCATTACCTTCTCAGCGGGGGAACGGCTCGGATGAATACCTGCGTTGACCTCAAAACCGACAAAGCCATTTTGGGAGCCACTGCCAAAGTCAAGTCACACCAGAAAGCTTTATTGGTGAAAATGAAAGAGGGTGGCTGCCTTGTGAGGAGTGGTGGTACCAAGTGCGAATAAATAACAAACAAGAAAGATGAGAAGAGGATTCAATTTGGGGAGAAGTGCATCAAACAGGTAGAGTGGCCCTTATGCTTGTCAGAGATTGGAGGAAGGGAGCATTAATCATGGCACAAAACCTACATCGCTCGGTTCACAGCTTTAGCAGTTTTGAACATTCTGCACCCTGAAATATAGTCAGTGTCATAGGAAAGGTCAATGACTTTGTTAGGAGGCCTGGCGAGAAGACTCAGCTGCTACGTGCTATTTACTGGATCGAGTACAGCTACAAGATACCTCGTATAATACACAGTGGCTTTTGTCTGTCTGGAGAAATTAATTAACCAGACCTCAGATTTTTATATTTGCATGTAATTTGAAGGATGGCATTTAAATTCAATTGCATTGCTGTGCTTCTTTTGGTTGTGCTAAAATCTGCTGTTTTTGACTTCACACCTTACTGAAGTGTGCGAAAGGAGCATCCTGCTGCCTCTGCCTTCAATTAAAAAAGATCAGTTGCTGAAATATTCAGTGAAGTTTACAGGTATTCACAGAGAGGTGCTTTGTGTTCATCCAAAACCCCAAAGAGCTGTCATCGTTGCTCTGAGCAGTTCTATG
This sequence comes from Brachyrhaphis roseni, assembly GCA_903066815.1. Taxonomy (NCBI): domain Eukaryota; kingdom Metazoa; phylum Chordata; class Actinopteri; order Cyprinodontiformes; family Poeciliidae; genus Brachyrhaphis; species Brachyrhaphis roseni. Next base: position 3,466 of record CAEFZY010046444.1, read on the forward strand.
GATGGTTATTTTTCTAAATAAATGTTAGAACTACAACTGTAAGATTTACATTGAGATTTAAATCCCGGACCTTTTCCTGAAAGTCATCAGCGCTAACACCTCGGTCACTAGATGTTTAATGTTGCTTGTCTATAATATAAACAGAATGTCATGTATTTAATTCAACATCCTTCCACTTCTCAGTTAAGCAACCATTTGTGTTGCTCTGTTATTATTATACAAATAAAACATAATGAGGTTTATAGTAATTAAGGATGAAACAATTAATTGGATTAATCGTGATAAATCAATCATGAAATAATTGTTACCTAATTTAGTAATCAGTTAATCGCTAAATGGAGTATGAAAGGCCTTTTGCTGAAAGAACAACACAGTCAGGCCAAAATTGCACAAAAAAATCTGTACATTTTGCAATTAAGAAAAAAGCTTATTTGTCTATGTTTTACACAGACCCCCTCAAGTGGCTTAGTTTTATCTTCTCTTGCTTCAGATTCTGTTAACCAAATCTCATTTTAATCCTACCTTGAAATTATTAATTGGTTAATAAAAAAATCAACAGAAAGGGCTGAGATTTTTACATGTTGATATTAGAAGTAGTTTTTAGCTGCAGATGCATTCTTTGCTACAAATGATCAAGGATTCACTAAAGGAATGCTGTTTTTGCATTGTAGGTAATAAAATGTTTATTTCTCATTTTGAAAAGGAATCTGATTATTAATTTATTAAAATTTTTAAGGTATTTATAATCTTGTGCAAAATAAGCTTCAGTTGAAAATAAAACAGTTAAATAACAGATCTGCAGAATGTGACAGTTTTAAAATAATTGATCACTAAAATAATTGTTAGTGGCAGCCATAGTGGTAATGTGGCATAACATAAAAAAATAGACATATTTTTCTGCTTGATAAACCATGCTGGAAAGCCAGCTAATTTTATTTTCCTTTAAATTTATGGTCAGAAGGAAAACATATTGAAATGTTGGTATAAAACAATGCGAAATGTCACAGAAGCACTCTCAATGCCTGAAAACATGCCGGTGCAATATGTCACCACCCGACTTTCTTTTGTGGTGATGGTTGAGTGATCACCGAGATCACTGTATAATCAAGCATAACAGGAAACTGACAGCTTGTGCGGGACAATGTGCCGCATCATCAGTATTAAACATGAGGAACTAACAGCAGTCACTTGTCTATGGAGTGCAAAATTGCTGCTATCAATCCTGATTGGGGCGAAGCATAGAGACAAGAGGGGTGTCAGCACTGCTGATATTTAAGAGGGTCAAGTTCCATTGATCGTAGGTTTCCTCAGAGACACTGACCTGTCATCAATAAGACGGATTAAGCTCTCAGAGCCAGCACATGTTTCTTCGCTGTCCATCATATTTTTACAACCTGTCGGCAGTGTCCAAGTTGTGATTCAGTTTCCCAGGAGTTTTTATGGCTTTACTACCGCTGTGGCAGAAATTGCTGACTGAAAGAGAAAATAAAGTTCTCTGGAAGAACGAGCTTGTGTTTTTGTTTTGTTATCTAAATCGCACATTTTACTTTTAGATTTATAGAACAACAAACTTATTGAGGAGGAAAAATGATTGGAACTTTACTAGCAGCAATCAGCAATTTCCTTTTTTTGCCATGCAAAAATATTCGCATTCATTTTTACTTTTTTTATTTTGCCCACCTGCAAAACAGCATGTGTGACAGAACACTAACACTATGCATCAGGACATCATCCCGGCTGTGAAACATGGTGGTGACAGCACAATGATATGGAGATGCTTTTCTTCAGGAAGGAATAGGGAATCTTATCAGAATCAATGGAAGATGGAAGAAGCTAAATTAAGGGCAATTCTGGAAGAAAGCATGCAAGCGATGACAAAATACTTAAGAATGTTGGAGAAATCTTACCAGAATTGAAAATTGATGTTCACAGATGATCTCCATCCAGTCTGATTGATCTTCAGCTATATTTTGCGAGACTGGGTAAAACTTTTATCTCCAAGCAAGACAATTTATTTTACTGTAGCACCAGTCATACACAAGGCAATCCAAATGCTTTGCAAAACATCAAAGGGAAGACTGAAAGAAAATTACAAAGCATAGGCATAAAAGCATTTCATATGAAACAAAAGATTTAAAAAAAATACAGACAATAAAGGCATAAAAGAAACAAATGTTTGAAACAGTTCATTCATTGGTCAGATTCTTTGTTCAAAAGCTGCTGTAAATGTTCAGTCCTGATTTAAACAGTTTCCACTCATCTCTGTTTTTTCAGAAAGTTTGCTTCAGATTCGAGGAGCATGCAAATTAAATGCTGCCTCACTTCGTTGGTCCAAGTAAGTCTGAGTAAATCGAAAGTAGTTCTGTAAGTACTGATCTAGGGCAGCTTAAAACAAATGTGTTAATTTTGAGATTTATTTGCAAGATTTCAGTCAGTAGGCTCGAATAACTACCTAGCATTTAGCTATGAAAAGTATCTTTTGTAGGAATGAGGTTGGTATTTTTAGGAGGAAAACATGAAAATGATCTGTGGTCAATAAGTTATCTTTGGATTTGCATAAATTAGACAAGACCCAGTTTACAGTGGATACTAGATGTGTTTTATTCAGTAATTTGTCTTTTCTTTTTACATTTTTAGTTTTGTTTTAATGTTATTTAGTCTCAAGGGATTCTTGCAGCTTTTTGGTCTTCTTTAAAAAAGAAATGCACCATGCATGAATAATTGTCTTGAATTAGCTAATGTTCTGGAGGTTCTTTCTAAGCAAGCCCTTCTGCAATTCAGACCTAATGTAGTTATGGTAGAGAACTGAATAATTTCAAGATCACTGAATACTAGTTAATATTAAACAAAAACAGAACAAAAAAGAAAAAGAGGAACCTGATTACATTGTAAAAACAAAAGTCAAATGGGGGTAAAAAAATCTTCCCATCCTTCAAAAAACAGTCTCTCCATTTACAGTTTGTAATATAGAATAATTAAACGAGTGTAAGCTAACCAAAAGAGCCAACTCAAGTCTGACCGATACTGGCACAACATAGTTCATGCCAAGTGCTCCAGCACTGAGTCAGCACCCAGACTACTGACAATACGGTTGGTGTTGTTTGTGATCATAAAGTTTCACAGATAAAAAAATAAATACATTTCCAGCATTTTTTGCTTCCTCTAAGTCCTCTGTTATCAGTTCATTTTATGGAATCAATACTGAAAGTTTAGGAGGATAAATATTGAGGAGAACAGATACAACTAGATTTCTGTTTCCCTGTTTACCTTCATAAATATGGACTAATTACCTGTAAAATAGTTAGAGTCACAGATCCACTGTATAGCTTGGTAATAAGCTATTCTTGGCAAATAATTCTATGAGAAATATTAATCACAATGCAGACAGGAGCTTAGAATTAACATAGAGAGATAAATAATTATTAAAAGCACTTGATTTTCCTCAAACCTTTTATTTTGGCTTATTTAATCAATAATGATATTGTAGTATTTGGAGAGTGTGGGCACTTTGCAAGCATTCTGTTGTTTTGTTCACATTAAACCTTAAAATTTCCTTGCTAATCATAGCAGTTTAAATTACTTCACCAACACTTAAATGTTTGTATTTAAATTCCTTAATTTGAAACAGATGGATTGGAGTTTTTCCTGTTCATTTACAGATTAGACATTTCTTTCCTCTGACAACTGTTTTCTAATGCTTGAAAAGAGCCAGGCTGTGGAGAGGCAGAAATCGCTGCAGACAAAACCACTGAGCACTTGGAATTCGATGCGTGAAGTCAATACATAGCTGCTCTTTTTTTTTTTTCCTTTTATGATACACTGGCTTATGCCCAGACTGAATGAAACTGTGACAGCTCTGGGGACTTCTCTCAGTCTTCTGTGACTCTTCTCTTTCATCTCCAAATATGTACAGATTGTGGATCCATTACAATATGAGTCTCCTAGAGTGCATCTGTCTTGTTATCTGTAATAAAACACATTAAGTCTTGCCAGACATGTTTGCTCCAGATAGTTTATTTTTAGCAGATGTGTTTTTAGAAGTGCACATCGATAATTAGACTCCCTTAAGTAATTACCTGTATGTGATAGCCTACAGTTATTTATCACTCTATTTCTGATCATGCAATCATTGTGTGTTGTTTCATTCATTCAATTTTATACGGATATGTTATATAGACACATGACTACATTGTTGAATTGACCTTTTCTTTTACAAAAAAGAAAGAAAATAACTTGCATTTCAATATGTACATGCTTTATGATGATAAATTAGGGTTCAGATATTTTCTACATTACAATAATGAGAGTGATTTAAATGTATTTCGTAGTCGCACCAAGCTTAGATTCTCGTGAATGCATATTCTGTTGTTCCCATCGTGACCAGCAGATGTCAGAAGTGTTTCTAAAAAATGTCAGTCCCTCAAACCCATCACGTTACAAATTTGTCATCAGACACTTGCACAGTTCACATGTTATATACATTTTTTCGTGTGTGATGCATCTAATATTGTTCATACTTTTAAGCCTGCTACATAGTAGCAGAGTCTTTCCTTCACTGTCTTTGTCTAGTGGACATTTGGATATTAGATGCAGAACAAAGAGACTGCAAATACATCCTGTACCCCAGCTGTGGAGCTGGAAAAGAAGCAGATGCGGTAAATAAATCTTTAATGGAAGAATACTGCAGATTGACCAGCCACAGAAGAGGATGATGTTTGAGAAGGAAAGCAGGCAGACTCCAGCAGAGAGAGAGAAAGAGAGAGAGGGGGGGGGGATGTGGGGACAAGCAGGCGGAAACATAAATAGACTGACAATCAGGCGAGGCTGGAGAAGGCAAATAAACTCGAGTACCTGTACTGTATGGGTAATGACACAGTTTTAGAGATGAAAGCAGAAACAATGCAAATAGCCCTCACTCTCGGCTGTTACCATGACAACCAACTACCTGAACTTGGAGGTAAATCCCAGGAGAGGTCTGCTGCAGGGAGAGGCAGGACAACAGAGGTTGTGTGTGTGTCCCCATTTTGTAGTTTGCCAAGTCCTTGATGTATCTCTTCACAAGCTGTCCCAGAGTTGTGCAATGGCAGCTTCATGGGGGAAACTCATTCTAAGACCAAAAAAAAAAGGAGAAAGCACTCAGGAAACCAGCAGCTGAAAAAGATTCAAATCAAAGTTAATTGGGGGTTTTTCCTCCACAAAATGTTTATTTAGTGAAACACTTTTCTTTCTTCCTCCATGTTTTCAGCAACGTGAGCTTTCCTCCCTCCATCCTTTGTCTTGTACGATGGATTCTCTTTGTTATGGCTGAGCTGGAGTCGTCCTGACCCAGGATGTGATAAGCTATCTACTTTGAACCTCAGTCTGCCTAGTTTGGAAGGCTGTCTAATGTTGTGGGTGGTGGCAAACGCTGCAGAAATTCTCACTTCCAGGGAACCGGTTTGCCACTGCTGATACAGTTAGACTTTGTGCCTCTTTCAGAAGATAGACAGAGCCGGTACAGCTGTTAGTGTTGATAGAGGAAGTTTGCTCTGAAAGGGTTTTTTTTTGTTTTTCCAAAGGCGGAAAATACACATTATCATTTCTTTCTCTTTTTCCAGAGCCGATCCAAGGCTGCATGGGGCCTAAAACATCATTTGATTTAGGGAGCTTCCAACTCCCATCGATTGTCAATATATTTATATTTATACATGTAGGGAAAACTTTAAAAATTTTGTTTACTTTAGGTGCTGAAGGAAGATTATCTTAATTGATGTCATACATAATTTCTAAGAGTACAGACAGTCCCTTAGTTCACATCTGTAGGAAGCCCAGCCCAGAAATAAAACATAACACCTTACCATGATGCCAAGTGTGAAAATGATATCTAAGATTTTATGTGTTCCCTGTCTTTGGGTTGCATCTGTGGTGATGCATCTCAGATGTTATGCATAAAACACGATCAAAACATGCAGCATTTTTTTAGCTGAATATAATTTTCGTCAGAAGGTTTAAACAGTAGTACCAACAATCAGAAGTTGCACTATAATGGTCAAATATTTTTAACTAAACAAGATAAAAGGTGGATGAAATTTACTTTTAAAAGTTTCCCACAAGGGAAGTTTAATGTCACATTTCAACACCCTATCAAGAAACAAATGAATACTCAGAAATATTATGAATGGCACATTATTTCACTTCAATTATCTATCAGTTTCAGGAGGAGTTATTTACAATTATTAATTCTACACCTGCATTACAGCAGTCAATCTCTTCTTATAACTACCGAACATGAGTTTCCATGTTTCCACTGGTATTTTTGATCATTTATTAAGTTGAAAGGCCTCTTTGCTGTCATAATCTTTAGCTCCCTCCACAGATCAGAGTCAAATAAGGATTCTGTCTGGACCACTCCAAAGCATGAATATTCCTTCCAGTCAGAAAAATCTTGTTGGTAAAATCAAAAATGACTTTAAACCTAAATATTTCAGCGGTAGGAAAGACACTCCCAAACACACTTGTCATGGTAAGTCAGAACCATCTGCCCCATTTACCGAGATCCACGTACAACCTGCAAGATGGTCTCCTTGCTGCCTGTTGCAGATGTTTCTCTTGACCCATATAAATATTGCATGTAGGGCTTTAAATGTGACTTCTGTTAACCTAAAATTGCAGTAGCTTAAGGCAGAAAACCCAACTATATAAAGTAAAACCTTGTCGATGGTTGAGAGAAGTCCCTCACATTGATGGCACTGCTGATCAGAACAATCAGAGTACTGGATGACAGCAGGATCAGAAACCCAAACGTGTCACATTCTGAGGATAATTTAGAAAATATATCCACCATAAGCTTTTATGCCTCCTATTAAAGAGTCTTGGTGACATTTTCACAGTGATCCAAGTGAAAAGTGTATTGTCATATCTAATGTTTTTGCTAAATGAACATGACAATAAAACATACTGTAGCTGGCCTTTGATTGCCAGGAAGATGACATCCTCCTTTTTGAAGAGTTTAGACAGATCAGGTGAGAAAGCACATCAGACTGCAGTAAATGGAGGGCAAAGAAGCAATAGGTGGCAAGGAATAAATATAGTCCTTCAATAGGCGGACATTTGCAGTATTTTACCTCCCCACCAAGGCACTCAGTACACCAGATTTATTTCTTAGGAGGTTTTTACTGCTTTATGTCGGCAGAGCTATTATGTGTATTTTACTTGCTCAATGGCAGCTGGTTTCAAAATAGGAATATAGCGTATGTAAAGTATTTACATATGGCAATATATTTGAGGATAAATCCACAAAACTTATTTACCTTCTCTTTCAGCTCACGTAAGGCAAGAACTTCTGCAGTGGCTTTGGGAGAAGCAGCGGGGTTTGCTCTGTTCCTGAAGTACAGGAGCAGCTGTTCCAAGTGGTTTCTCAGTGCGGCAATGTAAAGCACCTCCACAGACGCATGCTTACATGGTAAAGCTGGCCAATGTGAAGCACAGTGGACACTTGGCCCATAGTATTTCCTCTGATAGCCATTTTACAACTCTGGTAGTGTTTTTGTTGGCAATATTTTCTTTAAAATCTGCAGGAAAGAGAGAAGTGCAAAGAATGTTAGGAATATTATTTCCTACACTCGCCTATCAATCTATTAAGACAATGTGTCTGAAACATCATATAAAAACTACGCCTTCCGTTACTGTCAGAACATTTTCCAATAGAACTACAACAGAAATGCAACTTTTCTGTTCATGTTTTGTCACAAAAAGAAAAGAATCTGTTCATTCTTGGTACCTTACAAAGTAAAAATGTTAAAATACCAATTTGGAAAAATGACCCGCAACGTTCCCTGCAGTCAAAATAATAAAACAAAGGCAGGTTTCTCACTAGTCTAGATCACAAAATTCAACATGGCTGCCATAGCTGACAGTTTATGCCTCGCAGATAATTCTTATATATTGCTTTTATTACCTTTTTTTGTAGCTTGAAAACCATTGGTTAATGAGAAATATGGTATATGATCAAACTAAACTTATTTTACACTGCCTGTTTTATGTTTTTCACAAAGTTAACGACCGTGTTAACAGAGTTCCCTCCTCTCCTTCTCTCTCATTTATATAACGCACAGTTAAAAACATATTATTATCATTATGAAACCACTATCAGTACATGGAAGAACCACCCAGGTTCTGTCTTGCAGGCAATCTCATGTAAAAACAGAATTTGTATTTCAGACAAGGCAATTAATTTCCAGGCTGCACCTATCATTATGAAGTTAAATTTTAATTACTCATTTCAGGGCAGTTACAGCGAAAGCCCCGGCACAGCAGAGATAATGTGACTTTTCGTTCATCTGCAGGGGGAGAGGGGGAAGGATTTAAACAGCAGCCGTGGTAGCGAGTGCAGCCGATTTTTGTGACAATCAGACTATAATTATGTGCGGGGACGCAGCCAACCGCAACACGGCCCAGTGTCATTAACTTGCTGCCCACCGCAGTCTGAAAGGCTGGGGAGAGGATGGGGGGTTGTCATTATTTTCTATTATTATGAAAGGAGCTGAAATCCATGAGAGCAAGAAAACAAAAAAAAAAGATATATATTTATTTTCTTTTGTAACAGAGCTTGATGCCACCAGCCTATTTAGCTGACATTAAGCAGTTAAACCTTGCTGTTGTGAAAAGAGAGAGGTCAGAGGAATATTATCGCTTGAAGAACAACGTGAAATTTCATTAGGATTCCTTAATACCCCCCTGACATTAATGATAAATCTTAAGCTGCTTGTTAATGTGGACTAAAGAAGTGTCTATCTGCGGTAACAGAACCACGTCTGTGAAAAGGAATGGGAAAGAGTTCTGAGCTCTGTGTTCAACAAAAACATTTCGACTGCACACACAATGTGACAGAGATAGCTATCAGAAAACAAGATGCTGCAGAAATTAGTTCTGGCTCCGTTCTTACACCTTCCTTTGACTATTCTGCATCAAAAATAAACAGACAGTGTTTCCCCAATCTTCCACTGACATGTGCTATGGCCACTGTGTTCCAGGATTCAGCAGGATCCCTGTTGTACAGTATTTGAGACAGACTTGCTGGAATTGTGGATGAATATTTCATGCCCTGATGGACTGGGATCAGGCCCGAGAAGCAGCTGGCAGTGGATAGATTCATACTATCACATTTATTCCAATGCCTTGATATGTCTCCCTGCCTTAAAATATCAATGTGGAGTGGTCTGAGAATCTGTCGATGTTTCCTTAAAAGGAAAACCAGGAAATCGAGACTGCGAGAGGGACAGTGATTGTCTTACCAAAATGTGCTGAGACATATTTTATTCTAATGCTTGTTTTAGACATCAAGGGAAGTGGCACTCATACTATGAGTGGGATAGGAGTCTCTAAACCCTCTTCCGCTCTCCAGAAGGGGTTTTTCTCTCACTTCACTGCTGGTCCAACAGAGAGGCATTGTAACAATGCCTTCCAACAAACCAGACGACAGTGTTTCTGTAGTGTTTCCCTGGATCATTTCTTCTAATATTCACCAATCAAGCTGCTACACTACAATCGAAGAAGAATAAGTTATAAAGAATGTTTCAAATTATTTACCTAATGAGCCTCAAAGGGATTAAAATTTTTATTAGCAAAGTTATAATCGTTACACACATGTGAAAGGAGGCTATTGAAACTTATAGGCACTTAAAGGACATCTGTTGTTCAACAGGCTCTCACTTTTAATGTGAGGAGGGCATAGCAATATAATCATATGAAAATACTTTACTTAAATTAGCAAAGTGACACAATTTAATAGATCACTGAGAAGAGACAGATGTTAAAGCAATTCTTTGCTTAAATTACTATTTTAAACTATTGATATTAGTATCGACTCTGCTATTCTTTACCATCAAATTTGATTTTCTTAAGTATATTTTTGTCTTTCAGCACTGCAAATCATCAGCACACAAAAAAAACATGCCACCTATGATCAACTCAAATCTTAGTTTTGTGGTGTTAGGAGAGAAGGCTGGTAATTTTAACCAAACACTGGGTCATTATTGGAACATTATTACTCATTATTACATGTCAATCAATAAGTTACAGTTTGCTGGGAAGAAAAGACAAGAACAAGTCTCATTATTCCTGACAGATGTTTCACTTCAGTTCACATTATCCCTTTACCTGTTGGAGCTTGATTTATGAAGGGTTTTATCTAAGAGAAGGAGAATCTTAAATTTGATTCTGGATTTAACAGGGAGCCAATGAGGGGAGACTAAAAAAGGGGAAATATTAGTTTTCGTTTTAATTTTCATCAGAATACTTGCTGCAGCGTTTCGGATCACCTGAAGGCTTTTGACTACATTTTATGAACTTGCTGATTGTAAAGAATTACAGGAGACCAGCCTTGAAGTAACAAATGCACAGATTAGTTTTTTAGCATCATTCCTGGACAAGATATTTCTAAATTTGGCAATATTACACAGATGAAAGAAGGAAATCCTAGAACCCTAGAAAAACTCTTTACACTACATTCAGGTATTCACCTACACACTCACACGCCCTCTCACACACTGATGGAGGAAAGCTACTTCATTGCAGTCTGAGCTGCTCAGTTCAGACAGAAGCTTACTTAGCTTTTTATTTACTTGCTCATTTTTTATATGAATTATTTAATAAAGTATGAAGAAAAAGTAGTATTGGCATATATGATAGAGTTAACCTTAATTTTTTACATAATTACCAACCCAATTTGGTTAATTAGGTCTAGCTTAACTCTATAAAAATAACAGTATCGTCTCTGACATGAAGAAGTTCAAAGGGATGTTAGCCACAAAATCATCACACACAAAGCCAGTAATGCAGAGAGAGGGAAATGATTGGTGTCTACAACCTTCCCACTATTTACTGCTGTGTTAGACAAGGCCAGAAACAAGATAGTAAACAACAATGAGATCTAATGTCTGCACTTTACTCATCCGGGACATAGAAATACACTCTCGGTACCACAGTACATGGGAGGTGTATGAGCTGTTTCTGACTAAAAAAAATATGAACTGCAGATTCTATTTAGATCAAAAAGTCTTTGACACTTGTTAAACGATAAAAAGATGAGGTGATAGAGCTCACAGCTACTTAAGCAATGTGAATTTAGAGAATCTCTTTCTCACACACTAGCACACACATAGTACGTCTTGTTAATTTTACAAGGACTTTGCAATGACTTCCATTCAGTTTTCATTCATTTCTCCAGCCTAAACCGGACCCTAGACCTAACTTAAACAGAATTCACACTTTAGCCTAATCCACAATTCAAAAAATCCCTTCTTTTTGTGGGGTCCCATAAGGAGCAGTCGTGGTCGTTGCAATGTAGAATGAGTTAGGAAAATGGTCCTTACACTGTGTCAAATACAAGGCCAAACACACCTTGTAATTCAAGGTGCATTTATTATGCTTTTGAACAAGAAATGAAAGCTCTTACTACTTCAAGGATTAAGCTCTAAAGTTTTCTCTAAATATCTAACCTCACACTGAAGCAAGAAGTCAATTTCCAACAATAGAGATCTTTTAATCTTGACGTCATCAATGCTGTAAAATGTTGCCTGTTTTTAGACCTTGCTAACCTCCAGCTAATGCTTTTCTAGACAAAGCTATTGTCTTTGCTGTCTGTTTCACTTCACTTTTGGTTGAGATGTCTTTATGATGGCATCATATTCCTGTCTTTGTGTATTTACTTTAAACTTTGATAATTTTGCAGAGAAGAGCCAAGCGTCTCATTCTTGAACTCAGCTCCACTTGATTCCCACAACATTTGATGATAGGCAATTTTTTCATTGCACTTTTTCTTCTGCCTGAACAGCACAAAGATAGAAATGTTGACCTTTTCTGGCCCTTGAAAAACAACTAAATGTTTTATGTGGACCTCAGTAAATCTTTGATCCAGGTACCTCCACACAAGCTTTGCCCTAACTACATGCTTTTCTGAAAGTCGGCAAATAGTTTCTGAAGCTCCTTTGATGGAGATGACAGCTTGAAGCCATAATAGGAAGGTTAGTTTTGGTCTGATTGCAGCTCTCCCTTTGAAATGAGCAATTGTGAAACACTGCACCACACCACAATGGAAGAGCTGGACACCAACTGCTACAATCTGAATGCAGGTTATTTTCCAGCTCATTAGGCATATTGATAAAAGTAAACAAATGGTAGAGTTTTAAGGAGGCACAGAATTGCATCCCGCTAAGCCCTTTCATTAAAAGTTTTTTGCAGTTGTTTGTGTTCATCAAGGACACTGATGCTTTATGAAAGCATGCGATATAGAAACTAATTGTGTAAATACCAATATAATACCTAAGAAATAAATAGGAAACTTGATATTCCAGAGCTTGTTTATCGCATTTTTATGAATAGATTGCAAGTGTTATTTTACCCAACATTATGCATGTACAATCTCTCCACATTATGATAGTTTGTCCTTGCCATGAGTTTAAAAAAGACACCAAAATATGTAATTAACAAAAAAAATGGGCGTCAAGTGAGAAGATAAGAAAATGTGTGAAGGAGGTGAGGGAGATGGAGGAAAGCCGATACTGAGGTAGAAAAATGTTCGCAAAAATGCAGAATATGAGGAAGGAATTCATCACAAATTAAATTTATGACATTTTGTAGAATATCAGCATTTTTTATGGGATACTGAGTATCTGAAAATAAATTTTCTAATCCCTGGTTTGTTTTTAAGGTTGAAATTTGTGCAAGGAAATGCAATTGTGTGTTCTGCTTTGTTTTTTTTCCCTGCTTGTGTTCCATTTCCTAAAAAAGGGTGTTAGATTTTTAGCTTTTTGGCTGTTCACAGTTTTACTCTGCAGTTGCAAAGAAAACTGTCTTTTTCAGATTACAGCTTTATCATTGCGTCAATATTTTATCTAAAATAAATGCTTTCCTCCAGTTTCCTTGAAAATCTTTTAGTAGTAGTTTCAAATCCACACTGATGGAGGATATAACCTCATTTGTTGCTATGATTTAGAGGTGAAACAGGTTTTGAAATAAGTTAAAGATGATTAACATATCAAACTTAGAACAAGAACCTGGCTTTTATTAAGTGGAATAATTAGATGTGGTAGACAAATTGTCTTGTGAAACAGCCCACTGATGAGATGGTCAGAGTTATGCATTGTTGATGTTGTTGGACCAGTTTAGTATTTCTCTCTAGCGCCACTTGGCTGTCATGTTACCCCAATTTTGTTTCTGATTGGTGGAACAGTCCCTCACGTCGGCTCATTCCTTGGAAGTGTATGGTCTCTCTAAGTTCTGAGACTTACAAAGAAAAAACAAAATGAAGTGTTATAATACTGGTTTAGATAGGACTGATGGACCTGTCTTAATATGGTTTTTGTTGCGTCATTGGCTATGCTTTGTGCAAAATTCAATTTCTTACTCCAAGAAAATTCAATGTGTGCTCAGTTCTTTCTTTAAGAGTGTTTTTCTTGTTTCAAATTCAACAAGACTCAAGAACTCAAATAACTTTTAAGGTAACATTTTCTCATGAGCCAAGCTGAGAGACAGTTGGCCAAAACCACACAGCTGCAAAAAAAGGTATTAGTGTGGAAACAACTTTTGGAAAAGTAAGGAAAAAAAGTTCCCGGTTCTGAATCACAGTAAAACCTGCAATTGTTCTTTCTACCTGTCCTGAACCATTCTTCATTGTGATGGACTGGTAACCTGTCCAGGTTGAACACCAACTGTTGTCCAAGGACTGCTGGAGACGGGCGCCAGTCCTGCGACCCTGCAAGGACAAGTGGTTATACACAATGGATGGATGGATGATCTATTTCTGCTTATTTCCCCGTCTTAGCTAAAGTAGACACTGAAACCTTTTTAAGCAACTGAAAAAACCTTGAGGTTTTAATCAATTCGATTTGAATATTCAGTCCTCAGTTAAAAAGAAATCACCTATTAACTGTACATGTTAGATTTGTAGATCACCGAGCTTTGTTTATCTTTGTCTGTTAGCTAGCTTCTGTATTTGTTTACAAGTTCTTGTACTTCATGTCAACCAATAACTTATAGTGCAAAAGCTATGTTCAAAAAAGCATGAGTTATACATTAAATGACCATGTGTGCCACTGGGCTCTATTTAGGATCTTTTATTTTGCCAACATAGTATGGTATGTCTGCTTTGTAAACTGTACCACTTACGGCTTCCTGTGAGAGCTGTTCCGGCCCGGTTTTAATTTAGACCAATAAATTCAGGCCCCCTGGTTGCTGAGGGGGCTAGTGTCACAGTAAGATTGATTTTTATCACGTCGGCACAGAAGTGTGTGTGTTTGTGTGTTAAGAAACAAAAGGTGGTTTGGAGTCGTTTGGCCTCCGCTGGGATTTAAAATGGCTTTTGCCATCTGCTGAACAGAGTTTGCCCCAAGGCTGTAAGGACCCCCTCATTTTCTACTCAGACCAACATCTATGGCCAGGCATGGAGGAAAAATAAGCAGCTAGTTAACATGCATGTCTTGAAGGAAATTAAATATCTCACTCAATCTTAAAAGTAATTCTAAAGCTCTAATAGCTCTAAAGCTGGGAAATATAAAAACATTTAGGATTGGTTTTTTGACAGCAAATGTATGAGGCTAGAATTCATAAATCACAAATTAGGGTTGAAAAATAAGTTGTGTTTGGGCTTGGATAAAACATACCTTGACAATGCCATTTTGGGATGTTTAGATATTGATTCTGATGCAAGAACCATGCAAGGCCCAGGCTATTAAAATGAACAATAGCGATGTTTAATGCAAGTGTCTGGATATTTACCAACTGAAGCTGTGTGACCTGTATGCTCAGTCAATGTTCTGAAGGAAAACAGAGGCGGTTTTTTGGTGCTCAGGTGAAGCTGAGGTGAGCGACGTATGAATGGATTATTTCTTACTTGCATGTCGACTGTTTGTGGCTCTGGGGAGGTGCTTTGTATCCAAGGATAGCTAAGAGTAATGAAGGTTAAGAGTGATTGGATTGGATTCCCATACTTGACTATGATGACCCACAGGCATTTAGGTGAAATTGATGCCCAGAAGAAGAGCAGAAGAGTCATTTTGACATTAATGATGTTTTCAGGTGAGAATTGAATGGTGGCAAAAAAAATAATAGGAAGTAGCTGTTGGGTTAGGAAGATGGTCCGACAGAGTACCAAAGTAAGTGATACTGACATGTTCAGATTGAGGAACCAGCTGCTGCTCAAAGTCCCTCAAACTAAGCTGAAGACTCTGGAACAGCCTGCCAACACATATTAACTCAACCTCGACCCTTGGGTTTCACATTTAAAAAAACTCTCATAATTTCTCATTACCTTTTGATCTAGATTGAGCAAGCATAAAAAGAGTCTGAAAGCCCACTATGCATTTGTGTTTTTATTTACTAGTATAATAATTTATTCAAACTTCAATCCTGCAATGAAAAGAGTATCCTTATCTGTATACCTAAAATCTAAATTATTATTATCATTATTTTGATTTGTAATTATTCTAGTTGGCACAGTGACAGTTTACTCAGTATGCAGAGTTGTTACTTGTAAGATATGTTCAGGGACTCTAAAAAAGGCTAAGAAATTATTTTTCCCTTTCTCAGTACTATGAATAATAAAAACATATGAATTATTTAAAAAATTTAGTTGAATGCAGTAAGTCCTATTAATAGCCTTTTTTGGTCAGCAATTGGAAAGGATAAACTCAGCTCAAAGCCTGGTTCTTAGTTGGATCAGGAGTTTCTGTTGCTGTAAGAAATCCCTGTACAAAGAAGTCTGGAAGGGCTTCGAGACTCTCAGCTGTGTCAAACAGTAATTGCGTTTGCATACACATTAACTTGTAGCATCAATATTGAAGGCTCATCATCAGTTTTTTTCTTCATATTGATTCCGCAGTACATGAGTTGTGTTTTTGTTTGCTGATCAGTATGTTTGCTTTTTTATGTTTTTAAATAAATAAAACTGGTGGTCATTGTCCACTGAAGTACAATTCAATTGTGATTTATTGGTTTAGAAACAACTTTATGGGTGTTGGGTTGTTCGATAGAGAAGGCCCAGTTGTGACAGACCCAGTTTGCCACTGCTACTCCTATTACCACAGTGATGTAATGTAATGGTAAGTAATATGGATAAGTTATTAATTTTGTTGTACAAATTTTGTAAAGAGAGAAAACAACTTAAATACACATCTTACGCTGTATTGTATTTGAATTAATTCAATTGTGTTTGCTAGAAACAGATATATGGGGCTTTTGGGACCCCCAGCCCAACAGGGACCCACAAGAGTACAGTTGCATTAAACTTCAAAAGGAAATTTCTTTATCATTTTAAAACTACATTACTAGAATTCAATTTTATTTTTGATTTAATAATTTCTATTTGTTGTGTTTAACCTTCAGGGTACATTTTATGCATGTTGTAAATTTAGGTAAACCAAGAAGTAGCAAATTTTTCTCTATTGGTTGCTTGTCAACAAAACCTCATTCTTTGCCCCCTCCTTCCTGACTCGCCCAATTCTGGTATAAATCTGAAAAGATGTTGGAACATATAAAATGAAGCTTTCCTTAAGGCCTCATTCAACCCTGGACCAGATGTTTGCTTAAGGCAGAAAAAGCGAAAGCAGTTGCATCAGATTTTCAGAATCTTTCTATCATCCTCTAAAGTAGATTTTAAAAAAAATCAGTTTCCCTTTAATGACATTAAATTAAAGCTTGCTGCAAAAATGCAGTGATGTAGCCCAGATTACTTAAACATATTAATATACTGTAATTATAACCAGATGTTTATATATGATGCATAAAAAATAAATAAAAAAAAACAACTGTTTGACATTGAATCAGACTAAACCTTTATTATTTTATGTGAGGCAAAGAGAACCAAAATAATTTGTCAGATTAAAGTCAGAAAGCAAAAGATTGAAGTTTAGATACATTAAGATGACTGAATTTAAATAATCTAGGAAAGCCCATATAATGTTAATGTATACATTAACTCTTAAATAAAAGCAAAAGAAAAGGTGCTGACTAAAGTTAGCAAGAATGATTTATTACATGCTGTTCCTGGATGGATGGATGGATGGATGGATGGATAGATGGAATACCTAATTGAAAAAAGTATGTTTTTTTTAAGCAGTTGGGGTAAAGATCTGAATTCATTTATGGATGTTTAGAACATAAACATAAGGACAAGCAAAAATTTAGCTTCAATTAAAGACTTTTAAGCAAAATACAACACATAATCCAATCCAATTTAGCTTTTGGCATTTATACTAGGATATAAAAAAACATAACATTCTGTACTGTACATGCACGTGAGGCCTCTTCAGTCAACAGTTTTGGACAATGCCAAATAGCAAATCCCTAAGAGCAGAAGAGCAAAATCAGTTCTGCTTCACAAAATACTACGATGATACCAGAAGTCCGGGGCTCATCCAGTTCAGTCGAGCATGAAGGGTGCAAGCGTTAATAAAGCACAAACATCAGACAAGGAATAATAATATAAAAAATAGGCTAAGAGAATACGAGGAATGATTTATAAGCCACAATAGAAGGTAATGGTTTGGGGGTAAACAACAGTGTCCCTCTGGTCTGGTCTGCATTTCATACCACTATGATGAAGCTGTCATAAACACGCACCACTTGAGTTATACAATCCTCCAAGGAACGCTTGGTTTTAATTTGGATGTCAAGGAAAATGATTGACTTTTATTGTTTGTTGTGCGTGAGAGAGAAAAATCTAGCACATATCCATATCTGTCTCTGTCTATCAAGGTGCACATGAATATTTAATGTTGTGTGAATACATTCACCTACGAAATGTCAGCTACATGTTCAAGTGGCATAACTCTTTTTTCCCCCTATTATTCTTCTGTTTCGTCTTAAAAGGCAATGAGTCTCTAGAAGACACTCGGCATCATTGCCTCAGAGCACTTTCATTTCTTCTTGCCCTCACATAAAGAAAACAATAAAAGCCTTTGTTGATTCCTCGTAATCCACTTTCTAAAACCAAGTTATGAGTGTTAGACGTATATATAAAAGTGTCCTGTTTCATTTGGCTTTTGGGTTAAATATGATAGATGGAAATTATTAGCCTGCATTTGGCACATATGCAATGGCTACACATTCTTACATTTGGTAGCACTGTTGTCTTTCTACATAGTTTCCCTCTGATTTCCCTCCTAAAATGACTGTTAGGTTAATTGGTCACTCTAAATTGCCCTTAGGTATGAATGAATGCATGTATGTGTGCATGCGTAGGGTTTGTCCTGTGTGTCTTTATGTTGCCCTTTTCTAGACAAGCTATCTGTCCAGGGTGTACTACGCCTCTCAACAAATGACAGCTGGAGATTGGCACCAGCCCCCTCATGACCCTCCAAGGACAGGCAGGTATAGATTATGAATGGATGGGTGTTATGCTACACACTGTTACCAATACTTAGGGTTATTAAATCCTATAGTGATTTAATTCTGTGTTAGAGCTATGTCATATAGCCTTTATCATAAAGCATATTTTTACACATAGTAGCACAAGTTAGTTGGATCACCATAATGAGAAACAGCAAACTGGGGATCAGTTTGTATTGCGGGATCCATGAATAGGGGTTGTTTATAGGGTCTCTGTTGCTATAATTAACATGAAATGAAACTTTGCTCTAAAATTGTGAACCACCAGTTTAGTCTTTATACATATTTGTACTATAGTAATATGGTAATATTATTAGCTTTTATAATATTTTCGGCTTAGCACATAATATTTTCTTGCAGTTTCAATAAATCTGGCATCAACAAAATTTTAATGAAGAGTTAAATTTCATTTTTATGAAGATGCTCTGAATAAATTAATGGATTTTTCAATTGAATGTTTTTTTAAAAATAATACTCCATTGCATAAGATTATTTAAAAATGAAATGACAGCTGGTATTAAACAAATAATATTCAAATGATTGCAGTGTGAAGACTGCAATACCAGCAGAGGAGCTCAACAGGAGTCAAGTTTTGATTCACAAAAATAACCAGATGTTTATATATGATGCATATATAAAGCTTGCCCAACAATGATGTATGACACTTCTATGATGTCATTACCAGAGGAATGTCATAGACTCTTAAACATCAGCTTACCATACATAATGTAACCCCTTTGTGTTTGAGTTCATTAGCATAATGGTTCAAAGTTAGCAATAAATAAAAGTTAAATAAATGCGTTAAAAAGGGAAGTTCATTTGAAGAATAAAATAAGACTTTAAAATCTTTAAAATTGTTTAATAAAAGCTTATTTAGTAGGAATTTCATGACTGTTATTGGAGAAGCGCTTAGTTGTTTTTTTTTTTGAAAGCTTATCCCGGTGGAAGAAGAAGGGCGAATAACCGGAAATGGAGGAGAGCGATGGCGACAGTATTGAGTTGCCGGTGTTACACCAACAACCACATGTAAAACGAAACCTGTCTTTGTGAGGTGGAAGTGTACTTTATAGAATTGTGGAGCAATGTGAGTGACCAACTGGACAGAAAAGGAGCTGGTTTGGCTGCTAGCTCAGCTAGTTAACGCTACTGGTGCCTGGCTTTGTGGCTAGCCATTGCAAGGAACGGAGACGGATGAGGATGTTCCTACAGAACCGGAGTGGTTGTGTAGGATTACTTTTTTTGGTGGCTGTCAGGGGCTTGGGGTGTTTGTTACTAGGGACATTCATCAGGTTAGAGGACATAAACTGCCCTTAATTTTCCTTTTGTTTTAGAATGGCTAAGAGTATACTTTGATTTAAGTTATAAGCTGAAACAAAACTGCTAAAGAGTTTTTGTTTTTGAATAATCAATAAGTTAGGTGCATACGTAATTGAAGGTTGTGGTTATTTTGCTGAGTTCAAGTTGCACTGACTTAAACTAAGCTCTGACTGCTAAGAGCAACCAAAATAGATAACTGTGTATTCGTACATGAATAAAAGTAAACTTACACAGCAAAGGAAGGTATTTAAATTAGACTTCTCTTTTTCTTTTTCTACATATACACTTTGTAGTGGGAGGGGTAAACACTTGCATCATTGAGGGTTGGCCACCCCATTAATGTTGAGGCCACTAGGGGGCGCCACTCATACAAAATATTTCACTAAATTAATTCATTTTTAAAAATGTATTTATCATGAGAATATCTATGGTCCTAGACACACACACTCCTGTTCTCTTCCAAACGTTATTCATGTAGTTATTATAAAAGCAAATCTGTTAAGAATTCATGGTTTAATGTTTCGACTGAGCATTTGATGACCAGCAGAGGATAGCAGCTAGGAGCTTTTCACAAAGCCTTACAGGTTGTTATTAAAGCTTCCCTGGAAGGCATGAATATCGACCTGAGCATGGACTCCTTCACAGACCAGTGCACCTCGCTGTCCCGCCTCACTAGTGCCATCAAATCAATCAGTCTTTCTAATTAACTGCATCCAAATGAGGCATCATCTTCTTTCACTCCATAATGAGAACCTATTGCAAACCATTCCTTATGTACATCCAGCATATACACTGTGACCTGAGCTTGGCTCTGTTGGTTTGAACATTTCCTCTGATCTTAAAAATATCCACAAAGCATATCGTCTCTAATGTTGAAGAACACCGGTTTGGCCAAAGTCATAATTTTAAATAAAAAAAAAGTGGATGTTGGTCTTTCTGTCATCTTCCCTTTGGGAGATAATTCATGTGCTTTCAAAATAAAATTGGCTTTCAAGGAGGCATTTTGGGCTTTGAAATATATTATTCTTATTTTGGACTAAATCTTTTGTGAGAAGTTGTGGATTTGTGACAAATTATTTCCTTAAGAGCATTTAATGAAGGATGATTTGCACTGAGCAGCTGTTCAACAGTAATCAGAACCCAGACAGCCAGCTTTTTCTCCTTCCCGTCTTCAGAGTCCTCAATCGCCCCTCACTCCATCTGAGGGAGTCAGGGAGTGGAACTCCTCTTTGCAACACCCTCAGGGCACTTGGAGGGCTACCAGATGTGCAACTCCGGAACCAAGGAACAGCAGCAGCTTCCTCATTTTGTGAAGCATCAAGCTCTTGATCACTTCATATACAATCAGTCCCCATTTCAAACTCACTCTACAAAAAAAAATCTTTCTTACACTATTTGAGGAGAAAATACAAGACTTCATCATATGTGCAAGACAAAGATGAGTAGTTAGCAAAGAGAAGAGATATATCAGAAATATCAGTATGGGAGGTGACAGTAGAACAGTGGTGCTGTTAGCCTCTTCATAGGTACTCCAGGTTAACTCACTTTAAAAAAGTATTTTAGGTTTTTGACCACTCTAAATTACATTTTTGGGTGAGTGTGTATCTTGAAACCTTTCTATGGTGTTGACTGCATCTCACCCAGTGACCATTGTAAATACGCACCAGCACCATACATTTGCTCCTCTTGGTGAGGTGTTTGTCTGGGTGTTTGAGCCATGCCTGGAGTGGTCGACTCTCATTGGATGGCCTATGGCTACCGGAGATGTTTTGGACTGGCCGCAGGGCTCTGGTGGGTGTTCATCTCTCTTTACCGCCTAGGGGCTAGCTCACCAGGTGGAGTGGTAATGTGACCTCCTACTTTGGTTTATCTGAGTTCCAGCTGATTCGTTTGGCTGGTGGATGTCTGACGTGTTGCAGGCTCTGACGGTGTCCCCTTTGCTTGGGGCCAGGTAGTCTTGCTGTTGGTGGTCGGTGGGGGCCCTGCGCCACAAGGACATGGTGGTGTGGCTGGGTCAGGGCTGCCCTATGTCTCACCCTGTGCCTCTTTTGCTTAGGTGCTGCTGCTGCTCCTGTGCTTCACTGATGACCTATCTCTGTTCGGGGCGTAGGGCTGCCCTGGGGCGCTGCCTTGCTTCCGTCTGCTAGGAGCTACAACGCCCAAGAGCTTCTGCTGCTCTTGGGCGTTGTGAGTTTTAGGCCTTCTACAGCTGATCTGTAAAATAAAAATTTATTATAACCATGTATTGTCAGAAAATTCTCTATTTACCTATATTTTTGTTGTGTAAATATTGCTTATGATTTTATACTTCAGTTTTACATCATTGTCATTACTTGTAACAATAGGTTCCCCTCCTGCATTCTTCTTCCTGTTACCTTTTTTGCTGTTATTGTGCCAATTTATTCTCACCTGCCAACACTTGTAAAGGGGATTAATGGAAACCCGTGGCCAGCTGTACAGTCTCACTGAGCAAGTGCCCAAAATGTTTGCTTTTCATTACCCAAGGCTTTACTTTAAAAGGCAATGTGTCAGTTTTTCCAAAGCATAAAAAACTTTGACAAAAGAGAAAAAGTACTGTTGAGAGTCACTGTTGCATAGCTTCAATTTTGAAGAAAATGTTGCAACTTTAAATAATACTCTGACCCTGAGAGGAATGAGTATTAGTCCTTTTGAATAAAAAAATCAATGCATCACCTAGGGTGTGATTGTATGATGCTATAACAGGCTTGTTGATAATTGAAGAGTTTATTTAATTAATGCCAGAGTCAGGGCAGATGTTGATGAATAAAAATCCATCTGGGAGGACTCGAGTCGCAAGTACAATATCTTCGAGCGCCGGCACTAATTAAAAACACCAGGATGCAAGAGTCACAAATAAGGAATCATTTTCCATTTTATTTTTGGCTGTTTTGCAGCTTGTGTGAGTCTATTAAAGTCATTTGTGAGGTTTTATTTTGACAAATATTTTTGATTATGTATTATCTGTTCTTGGGACAGGACTGATATTGCTTTAGATGTATAAAAGTATGTTATAAATGATTTAAAAACAAGGATACTCAAACCAAAATTAAGATGTAGTGTTATTGTAGCTCTGGACAAGATCGACATTTAATCTCACTACAATTAATGTTTTTTAACTAAGAGCATGGCTGCATGTAAGCACAACAGACCCCAATCACAAGACCTGAACGACTAATCTTTGAAAATCCATTTTTGTACGTTAAGTTGCTACTTATGTCATGTTTTATTAGGTGTCTCAATGCCTTAACAAATTTCAGATTGGCAGCAAGACAAGCTTTCTTTTTTGTGAGCTGTATTCTATTTAACTGTGAAGATATGCATTATTCATTTTTAAAGCCACATTCTCTGAGTGGATCATTTGGCCTGTGATCGTGCCTTGCGGGGGAAGTCTGTTTATTCCTTATTGAAATAATCTCAGAAGAAGAAAAGTTGCCCATGTGAAAAATCTGATTTTCTGGCAATGCACCAGAATGCAGAGGAGTGCCAGAGAATAGAAGTGGATAGGGGAGACTGAATGAGAAGGATTTTCTTTTGTTACAGACTATCAAAGGAGACAAACAGCTCTCATTCCACTGGTTGACAGCTAATTGCTACCTCCAAACCCCTTTACAATCATTATCTGTGCTACCTGATTTTTATGTTGGCACTTGTGCTGAGCACGATCCTTAACTTGGGGGCTGCAGCCTCTGTTAAGTGTTTTGCTTAACAGGATAATTTGACTCGAAGCTTCCTTTTCATTTTTCCTACAAAATTTCATATTTAGGCCTGCGTGGTTGCATGTGAATGTGCATGTGTGCCATGTGTGTGGGTGTAAACAATGCACACTACATAGCTGCCATACCTAATGCGCTTGTTACCCATCTCAGAGTCCCCTGAGGCATGTGTCCCTATCCAAGGACTTAGTCATGGTGCAGTTTTAACAAGCACTGTCGATGTGAGGCCATTGAGAGCTTGCAAGATTGCAGTCAATGGTAATTTCATGTGCCACACAGAGTGCAAATGAGCTCTGCAAATATCACTTGGGCTCTCAGTCTGTGTCAGTGACAGCAGGAAAGCTCAGGCGCAATGGCTACAGGCTGTAGGTAGGGAATATTATTGTGCTGAGAGCAGGCGGCACAACAGGCCAAAGAAAATTAACAAGCTTTGCCTGCAGCCTTTGGTCATAGAAATTATTGATGCTCACAAACTTTTTTTTTAATGAGGGAGTAATATGTGAGGGTAAGTACGAGTGTGGATTCAAACACTTGACCCCGCTTTTAAAAAGACACATTATGCAGCTGTACCCAGATCTGAAACTGTGAATGCATGAATCTAAGCATTTTCCCCTGTTCGTCTCCATCAACATGGAGTTTAACACACAAGGAATACCTAGCATCTTTCTTGACATGTATCCTTTAAACATTCAAATGCTTTAAAATTATGTTATGTAGTTTAGCAAGCAAAAACATAATTTATCAACTGGCATAATTTGAAAAATTCTCACTAAGTGGGTGGAGCCAAAAGACAGAGAGGTATGGCTGAGTGTAAGAATGAGAACAGGGGGAAAAGTGGAGCTGTAGCTAATAAACTTTCAGACACGTTTAATCTAAAACCTAACAAGTGAAACATCTAGCAACTTTTTTTCTGTGTTGGAGACTTTCATTGCAACAACACTCTGCAGCTTTGTTGTGTCCTGAGTAATCAGCAAGAGCTGCGGTGAGCTTCTCCCTGTTCCTTAGCACTGCGGTCAGTCTGAAATAGTCGTCCGTCCTGCAGTATACTGTTGCCACAAGTCAGAGCAGGGGAGATCCATCCCGTTCTGTGTCAATATTGCAAATAAATCACACATTGGAAAAGCTGAGTACAGCAACGCTATGAATCAATGTTAGCTACAGCCACATGGGGCCGTGGGCCTGATTGATATGATTTTATTTCAAACGCAAGGTTGAGTGATGAAAAGTTGTTCCACATGACATGAACTCAAACCATTTTAAACAAGTAGGAGGAGCCAACTGCTTAGGCACTGTTCGACCAAGTGAGGCCAGCAGTTAGTCGATTTTAGGCAAAATAATGTGGAATTAATCAAATTTACACGAAAATGTCAAAATTCCAACAGAAACATAAAAATGGAAATCTAAATATTCTATTTATGCTGTTCATCAGCAAAAATGTTGATTTAGGGGTTACTTACACTTTAAATAAATTATGTTTGGGGAAAAAGACACTCCATTTGTATCAGGGAGATCAATATTAGAAAAGTCAAAGGAATATATTAGTCACATAGCCATTCATGATTTAATGAGTGTCAAGAAATATTGAACTTCTTCACTATTTCTTTGATGTACCTGCAATGGTATGTATAATAGCATAAAGACATTGCAGGAGTCATTGTGCCAATAAAAATATCTATACATGGAAAAAAATGCATTTGTGATTAGATTTGCAGTACCTATCCCATAAGTGCACCCCTAAAAATCAGACCTTTGATGGATTACAATGCCATTTCTCTTAGTCTTCTTTGCTCTGCTCTGTGCCATCAATCAGTAAATTCAGATGAACCCAGGTCAACATTTAGTAGGATGCTGTGACAGGAGAAATGGACAAGGGGAAAATAAGATTCAGTGTTCAATTGTTGCCTCCTACAAGTGAGATGTGGTTTGCTCCAGACTCTTTCACAAAATCTTACTATTACTTTTTTTATGATTGAAGGTGCTAAAAACAAGTAGGTTGGAGTATTTCTACTCTTAGCTGAAGCGTGATATGCTTTTTTACAGCGAGGGTGACAAAATATCTAAAGGATATTTTCAAATTCAAGGTCTGCAAAATGAAACAACAGAGCAGTGGTTTGTCTGCCTCTCTCCTAATGACTGCACCAAACAGCCATGACCCTGCACAGATAAGTGGGTATAGATGATGGATGGATGGATGGTTTTTGTTCTTATCTCTCATCAGAATACATGCTATCAAGCACACAAAAAATGCAAATCCATATACCCCTGTGTTAAAGGAACACCCTATGAGAATCACATTGTTCAAAAGTATTATTGAACAAACTGCACTTTATGGTTATGCGTCAGAATTCTTACTTTTATCACAATTTTATTACAGTAAAAGCAAAAGCTTTCAAGCCTACATATGAACAGAAAACAGGGAGTCAACTACAAGAAACCTGTTGCCCTTCTAGAGCAGTCTTTCGCAAACTGTGGTCCACAGGCGCCCCCTAGTGGTCCGCAAAATACTGCATGTAAACAACCGTTTATTTGCCGTGAAAAGCTCAAAGTGCGATGCATACTGTTAGCTCACCAAAGGATTGTGTTTAAAAATAACAATGGATAAGTGGCTTAAAACCGAGTGATGATTTGAGGAAGGCAAGTCATACCTGCTGAGAATATCAATATGTCATTTAGGAACAATTTGATTCTTTGAACGCCTCTGCACGGTTGGATTCAAGTCTCAGTTATTGAGAACTGTTGTTTTCTACAACTCTGTGGGTTTATAATGCTCTGCTCACACATCAACAACTATAGTTATTTTTTATTTAAAAATTTTCCGGACTATAAGTCGCAGTTTTTTTCATAGTTTGGCCGGGGGTGCGACTTATACTCCGGAACGACTTATGTGTGGAAATTTACACATTATTATATCATATCACATGTTATTTTCACACTAAACCGCAAGAGGGCGCTCTAGGCCTGTTATTTTACCTTCGGTAAAAGAGGTAAAAGAAGTCAGCCGAGCTGTTTAAAAACGACACAGAAGAAGAAGATTTCATTGCGTTTAGTGATTTGGAGTGACACAGATGGTTCGGTAAACTTGTTAGCATGTTATTTATGCTATAGTTATCTGAATAACTCTTAATATGTTATGTTAACATA